>JAODAL010058226.1:0-22208 GCA_025379985.1 Phyllomedusa bahiana
CTCGAAAAAGAAAGTTGTTTTTCCACCGCCGAAGAAGAAATTTTTGCGTAGCATAATTCCTATCAAAGGTTAATTAAAATTTTTCTGTTGTTGTTTCCCGTAAAATAAATGCCTTTTTAACACGCTGCAAAGCTGTTATTGTTGGCAGACATTTCTTTTGCGCATTTTACATAAAGGGGGTTAATAAGATTTTTTGCCGTTGTACTCAGTAAAAGAAGGGTTGTTTTTCACCGCCAAAAAAGAAATTTTTTGCTGTAGCAAAAATTCCTATCCAAAGGTTTTAATTACGAATTTTTTGTTGTTGTGTTCCGTAAAATAAGCTTTTTTTAACCGCTGCTAAGTCGTTTTGTTGAAGCACATTTTTTTGTGCAATTTACATTCCAAAAGGGTTAACTAAGTTTTTTTCTGAGTTGTCTCAGAAAAAAGAAAACGTTGTTTTTCCCCGCCAAAGAGAAATTTTGGGTTTTTGGATAATTCATATCGAAGGTGAAAAGGGAAACCGCTGGTAGTCGATGATCCTGCCATAGAGGGTCTAGGCCCGGAGACCTTTGAAATTGCGCCCCCGAAAAAACTGGGCTGGGGGGGGGGGAAAAAAAAGCCACCTTTTTGTGTCGTGTCATATTACGTCACTTACGGGAGGGGGGGGAAATTAGAATACTGAAAGGCAGCTAGTTAGGGGTGGTCTTTAACCCTGGATGGTTTTTGCAGTGCCCCCTTACGGTTCGCCGTGTCGCTGGCTTTCATCCTGGTGAAGGGGGGTTTTAAAAATCCCAGATGTAAAGAAGTGCCGGGTTTCTGAGGCGTGAAAAATTTCCCCCCAGAGGTCAGGGGGACAGTAGAAACCCGTATCACAGAGGTAGTATTTTCTGTGGTTTGTGGCCACTAAGGTGGGGGCATTTCCAGCCAAATACCCCCTACAGCTTTGAGGTTAAAGTGTCACTGGTTGCCTAATGTGAAACACCCATTTTTGTGTCTAAGGGGAGGTCACAAGGGGGGGCCCGGGGCTAGATGATGTCCCTTTTCTGAATGTGTCTGTCATTGACCGTCATGGTTGAATTTGGGTTGGAAAGAAGTAGAAGATCCCAGATGGGAAGCTGAGATTTCTTTCCCTTAGAAAAATGATTATAGGGGATGTGAAAAAAAAACCTCCCCACCCATTGATGAGAGTGTTGCTGCTAGAAAGCGCCAGTGAGAAGTGTGCACTGGAGAATTTCCTCTTATTGGTGAGATCCCAGGAAGGCCTCTGGCAGAAATGTGTCTATAGAGGTCCCAATGGTGACGCTGAAATATTAATGCTGTGTTTGTGGTGAGGTCTTTATGGAGAACATGCAGATTTTTTGACTGGGGGGTGTGAATTTAAGCCGCCTCAAGTGGTACCCAAGTCAAATACCTGTGGCAGGCTTTTTAAACCCCATGTGAGTGCCAGGCCCCTGTATCTTTCAAGGGGTAGTTTGCAGGGAAGGGAGCCAACAGACGGTGGAAATGGGTTTTCAGCCGTGGGGTCAGGTGTTGGAAGGGGCCCAGCGAGCCTAGACAAAAAAAAACTCCCCAAGTAAAGAGGTGGATTATCGGAAGGGGTCTCCTAGATGAAAGGGATTATCTGCAAAAAACCCTGGGATATTGACCAGCAGGGTATGGGTGGCAAAGGGGTATGTGTGCCAGAGGGGGGTCTAGTCCAGAGAAATTAAGGGGGGAGTGACCCCTAAAAGGCAGGAGTGGGGTTAGTGAGGACCCCCAGGATTTGGGAATTTTGAGAAATTAGGTGCATTGTATTCCTGCAGAAAAGAGGGTTAAAAGGTTTTGTTCCGGGGGGGCCCCCTAGGGGCCATGTTGAAGAGGCCTGACCGGTGTGCTGTCATTACAGTTTCTGGTGACACTAGGGCGGTTACTGAGACAGCCAGGGGCCCCCCGGGCTTATGCGAGACCCCAAGTAGGGAAAAAACTTGCCCAGTGGGCACCTCCAACGTTTCTGTGTGGGGTAAAACCTCAAGGTTGATAGCGGGTAGTGAGTTTCAATAGTAACCCCGTGAATGTTTGCATCCCCGGGCTGGGGTGATGACATTCTTTGGTGCAGAGGTGCATGGTGGTGCCCCTTTAAAAGTGGATGACCGTTGTTTCCCGTTATAGGGTGAATGCATGGGTAAGTTTACAGTTATGTTTCGTGACCAATGTTGTCTCTGCCCCCCAAGGGATGTGGGAAGCGTTGCCCCAAAATAGGAGCTTTGACCCCCGGAGGGAGCCTGGGCAAGTGAGAAAGCCCAGGGGTTTATCGAGGGGGAGGGATTGGAAAGGGGACCCCTGGGGTTGTCGCTGATCCTGCCCCTGAGGGTCTATGGCGGAGACCTTCGTTGATGGCCACCCAGGAATGGGCTCGGTGGGGAAAAAACCACCCATTTTGTTTTCAGTGTTTTTATTACTGTCTTAGGTAGCGGCTTTTAATAGCTGCAAGGGAGCTAGTTATGGGGGGCTCTTCCGGGACGTATAGTGTGGGGGGTGGCTGTCCCGCATTTTCCGGGGCCCCTTGGGTTCCAGCCCGATATTGGCCCATAAAAAGGGTTTGTCTCCAGGTGATCTGGGGGCGTGGCCGCTCCTGCGTGTGGAGCAGTAGAGGAGCTGGCAAGAGGCTTGGGCCCAGAGGCTTGAGGAAACCTGGACAAGGAGGTTGGTGAGGATCGGTTTTGGAGGGGTGGCAGTTGGCAAGACCCCTGGTAAATAGGGAACTCTACGTTGTTAGTGGCCGACGGCCCAGGGGGTTTATTTGGTTTTTTTTTCTTACATTCCCCTGTGCCTAAATAAAATGGTTTTAGGCAGTTAAACCGAAGCCGGGTTTTTGAGTGCCTTTACCGTTTCTACCCAAAGGCGGGGGAACCCGGAGCGCAAACCCCCCTACGTGGCCAAGAATGGCGGCCCCAAAGCGTGAGTGAAAGCTTAAGAAGGGTTAATTGGTTTTTTCTGTTTGTTGTGTTCCGTAAATTAATGCCCTTTTTTTTAACACCCTTTATAAAAGGGGGGGTGGGGGGAAATGGGGGGTTTTGGCAGAAATTTTTTCTTTTTTGAGCAATTTACATCCAAAAGGGGTTTTTTTTTTTTAAACTAAGTTTTTTTTATGCGTTGTATTTAGTAAAAAAAAAAATTTTTTTTTAACGCCAAAAAAGAAAAATTTGGTTGTAGCATTTATTTTATCCGAAGGTTAATTTTGTTTTTCTGTTTCTGTATTCTGTAAAATACACGACTTTTTTAACACTCTACAAAAGCTGGTAATTGTTTTTAGCACATTTCTTTTTAGCAATTTTAAAAATCCAAGGGTTAATAAATTTTTTTTGCAGTTGTATTCATTAAAAAAAACGTTTTTTTTTTCACTCGCACAAATGACATGAACAAGTTTTTTGGCTGTAGCATAATTCATATTATCCGGAATGGTGATTTAAGAGTTTCTTTGTTGTTGGTTGTTTCCGTGTCAAATATACACTCGCCGTTTTTTACATGCTGAGCTAACGTGGTATATTGTTGGCGCATGCACAATTTCTTTTGCTGAGACTTTACATTCTCCAAAGGTTAAACTATGTATTTTTGCTTGCAAATTTGTGAGCTCAGGTAAAAGAAACGTTGTTTGGTATGCTCACCGCCGAAGAAGGACATTGTTGATCATGTTGCATAATTCCTATACCGCATGTGTTAAGTGAGCGAATTTTTCTGTTGTTTGTCCGTTTCGGAAAATGACATGCCCGTTTTGCACGCTGCATAATGCTCGTATTGTTGGCGCAGCTACTCACTTTTCTTTTTGCGCACAATTTAAATCAAGGGATTAACTAAGGTAGTTTTTTGCGGCGCAGTTGTAATAGGGAAAACGAAACGGTTTGCTTTTCCACACCTGCACAAAGAAGGAAATTTTGCTGAAGCATATAATTCCCCTATCCGAAGGTTTAATTACGAATTTTCTTTTGTTTGTGTTCCGCTAAAATACATGCCGATTTTAACCACGCTGATAAAGCTCGTTTATATGTTGGACAGACATCAATTTCGTTATCGCGCGCACTCATGTACATTTTCCAAGCGCGTTAACTTCAATTACTATTAATGTGCAGTTGTACTCAGTAAAGAGAAGCGTTGTTTTTTACACCGCCAGAAAGAAGTAATTTTGGGTGTGGCATAATTTCAATTATTACGTAAGGTTATTATTACGAGATTTTTCATGATTCAGTCTGTGTTCTAGATATAAATCACTCACATGGCCGTTTTAAGCACTACTATAAATGCTGGTACATCTTGTTGGCTGCACATGCTTTTGCTGCAATTGTACCTCCCTCAGAGGGGTTTAAAAAATAGATATTTTTGTTACTGCAGCTTTTGTAGCTCACTGTAAAAGAGAACACTCGTTGTATATTTTCACTCAGCACAAAAGAAGAAAATATTTGGGTGTAGCATTAATTCATTATCAGGAAGGTTAATTAAGAATTGTTTTATGTGTTGTTGTGTTCCGTAAAATTACATGCCGTTTTATATACTGACACGCTGCTAAGCCTCGTTTGTTTGTTGACAGAACATCATTTATGTCTTTGGTAGCAGAATTTACACTCCAACGGTTAACTAAGTATATTTATCTGCAGTTGTAATCGCTGGTAAAAGAACACACTGTTGTATTTTTCACCTGCCAATGGATCGCAAATATTTTCTGCCTGTAGCAAATTAATTTCTAGTATCGAGAGTTGTAAATTACTGGGTTCTTTCTGTTTGTATTGTGTTGCCTAACCGCACATCCTCCCACCCCCCCCCCCGCCCCACCCTCACCAGCGCCCCCCCCCCGCCCCCCCCCCCCCCCACCCCCGTTTTTCATTTATATATACCACTATGCCTTATAAAGCTGTGTCACATAGTTGATCAGTCAAATTTCGCTGTTTTGAGCAAACTTTATATCCAAGTAGGGTCTAATACCTAAAGCCTTTATTCTTTTCTGGCAGTGTATCGCTTCAGTAAAAGAAACGTTGTTTGTTTCCACCGCCAATGAGAAGAAAATGCTTGCACTTGTAGCATAATTCACTATTCCGAAGGTTAGAATTACTGAATTTTTTCTGTTGTTGTGCATTACAATAAAAATAACCCACGACGTTTGAAACATCTTTTGTTCTGTACAAAACTGTTAATTGTTGGCTAGCACAAATTTCTTTTGCGCAATTTACATTTGCCTAAGGGTTAGATCTAAGTATTTCTTACAGCTGCAGTTGTATTCAGTGTAAAGGGAAATGTTGTTGTTCCTACTGCCAAAGAAGAAATGTTTTCTGATGTGAGCATTAATTACTATCGAAGGTTAATTACGGAAATGTTGTTCTGTTGTTGTCGTTCCGTAATATAAATGCTAGTTGTTAAACACGCTGCTAACGCGCGTTATTGGTTGACAGCTACGATGTTCTTTGGCGCAATTTTACATCCATAAGGTTTATAACCTTAAGTATATTTCTTGCAAGTTGTTGACTCGCTAATTAAAATGAAACGTTGTTTTTCACCGCCAAAGAAGAAATTTTTTTGTAGCATAAAATTTTATCGAAGGATTTAATTTCGAATTTTTTTTGTTTTTTGGTGTTCCGTTTAAAAAACACCCTTTTAACAGTCAAGTGGGAAATTTTTGGGGGGAAACAATTTTTTGGCAAATTTTCCATTTCCCAAAAATTAAAATAGTTTTTTCTGCAATTTTTAAATTTAGTAAAAGAAACGTTGTTTTTCACCGCCAAAGAAGAAATTTTGGGTGTAGCATAATTCATATACGAAGTGTGACAAGGCGACCGCTGGTAGTCGCATGATCCTGCCACTAGAGGGTCTATGGCCGGAGACCTTCTGTAGATGCGCCACCGAGGAACTGGGCTCGGTGGGGAAAAGCCACCTATTTTGTGTCAGTGTCATATTACTGTCACTTACGGTAGCGGCTAGAATAGCTGCAAGGCAGCTAGTTATGGGGTGGCTCTTTAACCTGGATGGCTTCTGCAGTGCCTCCCTTACGGTTCGCCGTGCTCGCTGGCCGTCATCCTGGTGAAGTGGGTTTAAATCCCCAGATGATAAAGAAGTGCCTGGTTCTGAGGCAGCTGATAAATTCTCCCCAGAGGTCATGGAGGACAGTAGTAACCGTATCACAGAGGTAGTATGTTCTGTGGTTTGTGGCCACCTACAGGTGGGGGCCATTTCCAGCCAAATACCCACTACAGCTATTGAGGTTAAACGTGTCACTGAGTTGCCTAATGTGAACACAGCCATATTTGTGTCTAAGTGGGAGGATCACAAGGAGGATGGCCGGGATGCTATGACTGATGTCCCATTTCTGAATGTGTCTGTCATTGACTCCAGCTCATGGTGTGAATTTCAGGTTGAGAAAGAAGTAGAAGTATCCCAGATAGAAGCTGAGAGTTCTCCCTTAGAGATGATTATAGGGGATGTGAAAGAAACCTCTCCACCCATTGATGCAGAGTGTCTGCTGCTAGAAAGCGCCAGTGAGAAGTGTGCACTGGAGAATGTGTCCTCTATCATTGGTGAGGTGCCAGGTAAGGCCATCATGGCAGACAATGTGTCTATAGAGGTTGCCAATGGTGACGCTGAAACTATTAGCATGCCTGCTGATTGTGGTGAGGTCTTTATGGCAGAACATGCAGATTTTTTGACTCCGGTAGTGCAATATAAGCCGCCTCAAGTGGTCACCACAAGTCAAATACCTGTGGCAGGCTGTAAAGCCCATGTGAGTGCCAGCGACCCCTGTACTCATGCAAGGGTAGTGCAGGGAAGGGAGCCAACAGACGGTGAATGTGGTCTTTCAGCCGCTGTGAGTCAGGTGTATGGAGGGACCAGCGAGTCCTCAGACATTAAAAACTCACCCAGTAAAGAGGCTGAGATTATCGGAAGGGGTCTCCTAGATGTAGGGATTATCTGCAATAACCCTGGGATCATTGACCAGCAGGGTATGGGTGGCACAGGGGTACTGTGTGCCAGAGGGGGTGCTAGTCCAGAGAAATTAGAAGGGGTAGCTGACCCTAAAAGGCAGGAGATGGTTAGTGAGGACCACAGGATTTGGGACATAGAGAAGCTTAGGTCGCATTGTATTCCTGCAGACAAAGAGGTAGCAGGTTTTGTCTCGGGTGCGCCCCTAGGGGCCATGTTGAATAGCGACCCTGACAGGTGTGCTGTCATTACAGTTTCTGGTGACACTAGGGCGGTTACTGAGACAGACCAGGGCCCCCGGGCTTATGCGAGACCCAAGATAGGGAAAACTCTGCCCAGTGGGCACCATGCCAACGTAGTCTGTGTGGGTAAGCACCCTACAAGGTCTGATAGCGCTGGTAGTAGAGTTATCAATAGTAACCCAGTGAATGTTAGCATGCGGGCTGCGGGTGATGACATTCTTGGTGCAGAGCGTGCATGGATGGTGCCACCTGTAAAAAGTGGCTATGACCAGTCTGTTGCCCGTTATAGGGTGAATGCATGGGATAAGTCTACAGTTATGTACGTGACCAATGTTGTCTCTGCCCCTAAGGATGTAGGGAAGACGTTGCCCCAAAATAGGAGCTTTGACCCCGGAGGGAGCCTGGGCAATGTGAGAAAGCCCTACGGGCTTTATCAGAGGGGAGGGATATGTGACAAGGCGACCGCTGGTAGTCGCATGATCCTGCCACTAGAGGGTCTATGGCCGGAGACCTTCTGTAGATGCGCCACCGAGGAACTGGGCTCGGTGGGGAAAAGCCACCTATTTTGTGTCAGTGTCATATTACTGTCACTTACGGTAGCGGCTAGAATAGCTGCAAGGCAGCTAGTTATGGGGTGGCTCTTCCGGGACAGCTATAGTGTCGGGTGGGTGGCTGTCCCCGCATTCCAGGTCCCTGGGTTCCAGCCCAGATATTGGCCTATAAAAGCCTAGTACTCCAGGTGATCTGGGGGCGTGGCCTGCTACCTGCAGTGTGGAGCAGTAGAGGAGCTGGCAAGAGGCTCTGGGCCCCAGAGGCTTGAGGAAAGCCTGGACAAGGAGAGTCTGGTGAGGACTCTGGTTCTTGGAGGGGCTGTGCAGTAGGCACAGACCCCTGGTAGTAGAGGGAACCTCTACGTTAGTTAGTGGCCAGACGGCCTAGGTGTTTATTTGTGTTTTTATCTTGTCTTGTACATTCTCCTGTGCCTAAATAAAACTGGGATGAGCGGCCAGTTAAAACCGAAGAGCCGGTGCCTGAAGTGCCTTATTTAAAAAAATACCGTTTCTACCAAGGACCGCGATCCAGGAGGCGCAATCCCCCCTACGCTGGTCCAAGATTGCGGGCCAAAAGCGTGAGTTGCAAGCATACAGAAGTAATTACGAGTTTTTCTGTTGTTTGTTTTTCCGTAAAATACACTGCCCTTTTAACACCCTATGGGAAGCTGGTAATTGTTGGCAGCACATTTCTTTTGAGCAATTTACATCCAAGGGTTAACTAAGTATTTTTATGCAGTTGTATTCAGTAAAAAAAAAATTGTTTTTCAACGCCAAAAAAGAAATTTTGGTTGTAGCATAATTCCTATCCGAAGGTTAATTACTAGTTTTTCTGTTGCTGTATTCTGTAAAATACACGCACTTTAACACTCCTAATCAAAGCTGGAATGTTTACAGCACATTTCTTTTTGGAGGCAATTTTACATCCAATGGGTTAACTAATATTTTTTGCAGTTTTATTCAATAAAAAGAAACGTTTTTTTTTTCACCCCAATGAAGAAATTTTGGCTGTAGCATAATTCATATCCGAAGGTTAATAAGAGTTTCTTTGTTGTTTGTGTTCCGTAAAATACCGCCGTTTTAAACAATGCTACAACGCTGTAATTGTTGGCAGCACTTTTTCATTTGCCGATTACATCCAAAGGTTAACTAAGTATTTTTCTGCAATTGTACTCAGTAAAAGAAACGTTGTTTTTCACCGCCGAAGAAGACATTTTTGCTGTAGCATAATTCCTATCCGAAGGTTAATTACGAATTTTTCTGTTGTTGTGTTCCGTAAAATACATGCCGTTTTAACACGCTGCTAAGCTCGTTATTGTTGGCAGCACATTTCTTTTGCGCAATTTACATCCAAGGGTTAACTAAGTATTTTTATGCAGTTGTACACAGTAAAAAAACGTTGCTTTCACCCGCCAAAGAAAGAATTTTTGCTGTGACGATAATTCCTATCCGACAGGTTAATTACAATTTTTTCTTTTGTATGTTCCGTAAAATACATGCCGTTATTTAAAACACGCCTAAGCTCGTTATTGTTGACAATCAGCGACATTTCTTTTGCGGCAATTACATCCAAGGGTTAACTAATTATATTTTCTGCAGTTTGTACTCAGTAAAAGAAACGTTGTTTTCAACCGCCAAAGAAGAAATTTTGGGTGTAGTGCTTAATTCTATACGAAGGTTAATTACGAGTTTTTCTGTTGTTGTGTTTCAGTAAAATACATCCGTTTTAAAACCACTATAAAGCTGGTAATTGTTGGCTGCACATTTCTTTTTGCGCATTTACATCCAAGGTTTAACTCTTAAAAAATTTATTTTCTGCAGTTGTAACTCATTAAAAAGATCACGTTGTTTTTCACAGGCTAGTCGCAAAGAAAGAATTTGGGTGTAGTCATAATTCAATCCTGAAGGATAATTACGAATTTTTCTGGTTGTTGTGTTTCGTAAAATACATCCGATTTTAACACGCATCTCAAGCTCGTTATTGTTGACAGCCACATTTCATTTGCGCAATTTACATCCAAGGGTTAACTAAGTATATTTGCTTCAGTTTACTCAGTAAAATAAACGTTGTTTTTTTTCACCGCCAAAAGAAGAAATTTTGCTGTAGCATAATCAATAACGAAGGTTAATTAACGAGGTTTTTCTCTGTTGTTGTGTTCCGTAAAATACATGCCGTTGTTAAACATCTATAAAGCTGGTAATTGTTGACGAGCACATTTCTTTGCGCAATTTTACATCCAAGGGTTAACTAAGTATTTTTCTGCAAGTTTTACTCAGTAAAGAAACGTTGTTTTTTCACCGCCAATGAAGAAATTTTTGCTGTAGCATTATTCATATCCGAAGGTTAATTACGAATATTTTCTGTAGTTGTGTTTCACATAAAATACACGACGTTTTTAACACTCTACCAAACCTGTTAAATTGTTGGCAAGCACATTTCTTTATGCTCTAATTACCATCTAAGGGTTAAACTAATATTTTTCTGGCAGTTGTAATTCAGATAAAAGAAATGTTGTTTTTCACTGCCAAAGAAGAAATTTTTTGCTGTAGCATAATTCCAATCGAATGTTTAGATTACGAATTTTTCTTTTGTTGTGTTCCGTAAAATACATGCCGTTTTAACACGCTGCTAAGCTCGTTATTGTTGACAGCACATTTCTTTTGCGCAATTTACATCCAAAGTTTTAACTAAGTATATTTTGCAGTTGGTACTCTGTAAAAGAAACGTTGTGTTTTTCACCCGCCAAAGAAAAATTTTTGGGTGTAACATAATAATCATATACCGAATGTTAATTACGAGTTTTTCTGTTGTTGTGTTCCGTAAAATACATGCCGTATTTAAACACCCCTATAAAGCTTTTAATTGTTGGCATCACATTTCTTTTGCGCAATTTACATCCAAGGGTTAACTACGTATTTTTCTGCAGTTGTACTCAGTAAAAGACACGTTGTTTTTCACCGCCAAAGAAGAAATTTTGGGTGTAGCATAATTCATATCCGAAGGTTAATTACGAATTTTTCTGTTGTTGTGTTCCGTAAAATACATGCCGTTTTAACACCCTGCTAAGCCTTTATTGTTGACAGCACTTTGATTTGCGCAATTTAACATCCAAGGGTTAACTAAGTATTTTCTGCATGTTGTACTCATAAAAGAAACGAATGTTTTTCACCGCCAAAGAGAAATTTTGGGTGCAGCATAAATTCATATACAATAGGTTAATTAACGAGTTTTTCTGTTGGTTGTGTTCCTAAAATACATGCCCTTTTTTAACACCCTATAAAAGCTGGTAATTGTTTGCAGCACATTTCTTTGAGCAATATACATCCAATGGTTAAACAATGTATTTTTATGCAGTTGTATTCAGTAAAAAAAAAATTGATATTCAACGCAAAAAAGAAAATTTTGGGTTTTGTAGCATAATTCCTATCCCCGAAGGTTAATTACGAGTTTTTCTGTTGCTGTATTCTGTAATATACACGCACTTTTAACACTCTACAAAGCTGGTAATTGTTTACAGCACATTTCTTTTGAGCAATTTACATCCAAGGGTTAACTAAATATTTTTATGCAGTTGTATTCATTAAAAGAAACGTTTTTTTTTCACCGCCAATGAAGAAATTTTGGCTGTAGCATAATTCATATCCGAAGGTTAATTACGAGTTTTTTTGTTGTTGTGTTCCGTAAAATTACACGCCGTACTTAACCATGCTACAACCTGTATTTTGCAGCACATTTATTTAGCGCGATTACTTCCTAGAGGTTAACTACTTATTTTCTGCAATTGTACTCAGTAAAAGAAACGTTGTTTTTCACCGGCCGTAAGAAGACATTTGCTGTAGCATAATTCCTATCCGAAGTTAATTACAGAATTTTCTATTGTTTGTGTTCCGTAAAATACATGCCGTTTTAAACACGCTGCAAAGACTCGTTATTGTTGACAGCACATTTCTTATGCGCAATTTACATACCAAGGGTTAACAAAGTATATTTCTTGCAGTTGTACTCAGTAAAGGAAACGTTGTTTTTTCACCGCAAAGAAGAAATTTTGTGTACATAATTCATAAAACTGAAGGTTATGATTACGAGTTTTTTCTGTTAGTTTGTGTTCCCGAAAAATACATCACGTTTTAAACACCCTATAAAAGCGGTAATTGTTTGGCTGCACATATCTTATGCGCAATTTACATCCAAGGGGTTAACTACGTATTTTTCTGCAGTTGTTACTCAGTAAAAGAACTGTTGTTTTTTCACTGCCACAGAAGAAATTTTGGGTGTAGCATAATTCAATCGCGTAGTGATTAATTACGAAGTTTTACTGTAGTTATGTGTATTCCGTAAAATACATGAGTCGTTTAACACGCTGCTCAAGGCTCGTTTATTGTTACAGCACATTTCTTTTGCTCAATTTACATCCAAGGGCTTAAATCTAAGTAAATTTTCTGCGATGTTGTGTATACTCATAAAAGAAACGTGGTTTTTCACCGCCAAAGAAGAAATTTTTGGGTTTAGCATAAATCATATACGTAAGGTTTAATTACGAGTTTTTCTGTTGTTGTGTTCCGAAAATACAGTGCCATTTTATACACCCTAGTATAGCTGGTAATTGTTTTGGCAACACATTTCTTTGCTGCAATTTACATCCAAGGGAAAACTAAGGTATTTTTCTGCAGTTGTACTCAGTACAAAGACACAGTTTGTTATATTCACCGCCAAGAAGAATTTTGGTGTGTAGCAAAATTCAGTATACGAAGGTTTAATTACGAGTTTTTCTGTTTGTTGTGTTTCACTAAAAATACATGCCCTTTATTTTAACACCGCTATAAAGCTGGTAATGTTGGGCAGCACATTCTTTTGAGCAATTTACATCCAAGGGTTTAACTAAGTATTTTTATGCAGTTTGTATTCCAGTAAAAAAAAAATTATAGTTTTTTCAACGCCAAAAAAAAGAAATTTTGGTGTAGCATAATCCTAGTCCGAGAGGTTAATTACATAGTTATCTATTCTTTGCTGTATTTTCTGTAAAATACACGCACTTTTAACACTCTACAAAGCTGGTAATTGTTTACAGCACATTTCTTTTGAGCAATTTACATCCAAGGGTTAACTAAATATGTTTATGCAGTTGTAGTCATTAAAAGATACGTTTTTTTTTCACCGCCAATGAAGAAATGTTGGCATGTTAGCATAATTCATATCCGATAGGTTAATAATTAACGAGTTTTTTTGTGTTGTGTTTCCGTAAAATACTCGACCGTTTTAAAATGCTGAACAACGCTGGTAATGTTGGCAGCACCTTTATATTGCGGCGATTTACACCAAAAGGTTAACTACCGTATTTTTCTCCAGACTATTTTACTCAGTAAAATAAACGTTGTTTTCACACCGCCGAAGAGACATTTTTGCTGTAGCATAATTTCCTCATCCGTAATTGTTAATTCTACGAATTTTCTTTTGGTTGATGTTCCGAACAAAATACATGAGCCGTTTTAACACGCGCTAAGCTCGTATAATGTTTGACAGCACATCTTCTTTTGCGCAATTACATCCAAGGGTTAAACAAGTATATTTTCTGCAGTTGTACTCAGTAAAAGAAACGTTGTTTTTCACCCGCCAAAGAAGAATTTAGGTGTAGCAAATTCATATACGAAGGTTAATTACGAGTTTATCTGTTGTTTGTGTTCCGTAAACTACATGCGTTTTACAACAACCCTAACTCATAAACGCCTAGTATATTTGTTGGCTGCACATCCCTTTTGCGCATTTACATCCAAGGCTTAACTACGTATTTTTCTGCAGTTGTACTCAGTAAAAGAACCACGTTGTTTTCACTGCAAAGAGGAAATTTGGTGTGTAGCATAAAGTCATAACCGAAGTAATTACAATTTTTCTGTATGGTTGTGTTCCGATAAAATACAAAGTTGTTTTAAAACTTGCGCTGCAAACTCGTTATTGTTGACAGCACATTTCTTTGCGCAATTACATCCAAGGGTTAACTAAGTAATATTTCTCGCAGTTTGTCAACTCATAAAAGAAACGTTTGTTTTTCACCGCCAAAGATAGAAATCTTTTCATGGGTGTAAGCATAATTCATATACTAAAGAGGTTAATTACGAATGTTTTTCTCGTTGTTGTGTCTCGCGTAAAAATACATGCATTTTAAAACCTATAAAGCAGTAATTGTTGGCAGCACATTCTTTGACGCAATTTTACATCCAGTGTTAAACTACTTATTTTCTGCAGTTGGGTATCAGCAAAAGACACGTTGTTTTTTCACCGCCAAAGAAGAAATTTTGGGTGGAAGAAAGCATAATTCATATCAGAGTGTTAATTACAAGATTTTCTGCGTTGTTGTTGTTCCTTAAAATACATGGCGTTTTTAACACTGCTGTCTAAGCTCGTTATTGTTATGACTCGCACATTTCTTTTGCGCAATTTACATCAAGGTTAACTAAGTATTTTTCTGCAGTTGTACTCAGTAAAAGAAACGTTGTTTTTCACCGCGCAATGAAGAAATTTTTGCTGTAGCAAAATTCATACATCCGAAGGTAAATTACGAATTTTTCTGTTTGTTGTGTTCCATAAAATACACGATATTAACACTCTACAAAGCTGTTAATTGTTGGCAGACATTTCTTATGCGCAATAAACATCTCAGGGTTAACTAATGTATTTTTCCTGCAGTGGTAATCAGAAAAAGAAAAGTTGTTATTTTCCACTGCCAAAGAAGAAATTTTTGCTGTAGCATAAATTCCTATCCGAAGTTAATTACGAATTTTTTCTGTGTTGTTGTTCCGGTAAAATACATGCCGGTTTTAAAACACGCCTATTAAAGCTGGTAATTGTAGTGGCAGCACATTTCTATGCTCATTTAACATCCAAGGGTTAAATACGTATTTTTCTGCAGTGTACTCAGTAAAGAACACATGATTTTTTCACCGCCAAAGAGAAGAAATTTTGGGTGTAGCATAATTCATATCCGAAGATTAAGTGAACAAGTTTTTCTGTTGTGTGTGTTCCGTAAAAGCATGGCGTTTTAATAACAACACGCTGCTAAGCAGCTCGTTATTGTTGACAGCAACAATTCTTTTGCGCAATTTACATCCCAGTGTTTAACTAAGTATTTTTCTGCAGATGTACTCATAAAGAAACGTTGTTTTTTCATCACCGCCAAGAAGAAATTTGGGTGTAGCATACTTCATATCCGAAGGTTAATTAACTAATTTTTTCTGTGTTGAGTTTCCATAAAATACACGACGTATTAACACTCTACAAACCTGTTAATTGTTGGCAGCACATTTCTTTTGCGCAATTTACATCCAAGGTTTAACCAAGTATTTTTTCAGCAGTGTTTATTCAGTAAAAAAGACATGATGTTTTTTCACTGCCAAAGAAGAAAATTTTGGCTGTAGCAATAATTCAGGATCAGAAGATTTTAATTTCGACTTTTTTTCTGTTGTTGTGTTCCGTAAAACAAAAACCACAGGAATAGCAATACCTTTGGGCAAGAAGGTAAATAAATATAACTTTTAATGAAAATTACGTGAATACAACCTAACAATTCCCCTAAAATTGCCCTACCGTAATACTGCCTAATACGTGGGAACCCGCCCCAACAAAAGGGCAGACCCCACCAGGAACCTTACCTAAAACCCTAAAAGTGCCCTAGGTGAAAGTACCGTTACCCACTACACCTATGCATACAACTACAGTGTGTAATTCCCTACCTAACTAAACATCCGTCACACAACACAACAACAGACTATATATACACGTGTTTTAGATCCCTGTCCCGACGCGTTCCCCCCACCCACCGATAGAGTGGGTTCATCCAGGAACACAACTCTTCTAAAGTGGCAACAGTAATATAAGGAATCTCATTAATACCAAATATTTACATAACAATAAAATACACGGTACGGTTCCCAAGAACTAGAATACCGTAACAGCATGCAATAAAGAATATACATAATATCAATCGAGGTGGATACACCACGTCCCTTATGGTATACTAGTGAGCTCCAAAGATGATGCACTTCTCACACTCATAGAGAGTCAGGAGACCAGGTGCATGCTGGGCCGGATAGATTGGTTCGACCGCTGCACTAGAGGAGAAATAATGGTTTAAAAATACACGTTGTCCAACTCAGGATCAACACGCCAGTGGACACAGTAAAGAGACCCTCTACCCGACCCGAAGTAGAATGAAGCACATCCGCCCGGGAGGGAGAACGCCCACAGCAAAGGCAGCAAACAAAAACGACAACAAAAATTTTGGCTAAACCTCAAGGAGCAGCAGATCAACGAAACACGCAGCCCATTCAAATTGCATATGAGAATTGGTTACTATATATATAAAGAGCATTACAATCCACACCATATGGAGTAAATAAACGTTATTGAATGCATGCCTGAGCCATTCTAAGTAAGCACCAGAAATAATTTAGTCGTTAAAGCAACTTACAATATTAAATATAGAAGATACCAACAATTAAAATAAATAAATAGATAAGCTCATATCACGGAAAAAATAGCAGGAGATTAAATGAATGGCGCAAAAAACGATAGAGAGTCATATAATTCCATTTGGGTGTAAGCGGTTTTTAAACGGAAGATCCAATCGCTTCCCTCTGGAGTATTTTCTTCTCAAAATCCCCCTTCAAGGGGAAGATGGACAATATCCCAACCACACCGAATGTAATAGATAAGGGGCTGTCTTAAGTTCAAATTCATATGTCTTGGCCAACGGAGTATCGCGTCATTCCAATATCTCCCAGGTGACCAAAATCCGCCGCCATAAATTCCCCGATATTTTACCCACATACATCTTGGGGCCGGGCAGGTGCCGTGGTAATGACCCCCCTTGTTTTAACAATAGCATATCCAAAAGTTTTAAATATGAACGCTGTCAGTAAATTCAACACTGACTTCGTTACTGATATGGAAGGGCAGCCTTACACTTCCGCACCTATAATTGCCCTGTACCTTGGATGAAAGCCAAAGTGTCCGAATGGTGTTGGTTGTCGCAAACATGACTCTGAACCAAACGGGTCCCTAATATACTTGCCATAGCCTCCAGTACGAATACTAGGGTACATATCGAACAATTTCCTTCAAATGTGGATTTGTGTTAAAATTGGCCAAAATTAGATATAATGTTTCTAATCTGGCTAGAAGCATCATCATATGTACCCTAATGA
Organism: Phyllomedusa bahiana; assembly: GCA_025379985.1. Lineage (NCBI taxonomy): Eukaryota > Metazoa > Chordata > Amphibia > Anura > Hylidae > Phyllomedusa > Phyllomedusa bahiana. The sequence goes on from JAODAL010058226.1 coordinate 16,910, forward strand.
TCCAAACCTTCTCCTTTGTGAATGTTTATATGAGGCTTTTGTAGCGTAATAGAGCAGACCGATCAAGTATAGAGCTGATTGATTATCTTCTGTGAGTAATATGTCGTGGTGTAACCCCGCGTCCAGAATCTCGTCTTAAATTCTTCTCACTTCCTTCTTAAAAGTCTCCCTTTAGGATAACATGTATCCTTCGTACAGACAGCATAAACTTTCCCTTTTGGTATACCTGTTCCTAAGTGGGAACGGATGATGACAATGCCCACCGTAGGAGACTGTTCCACTGGCTGATGGCTTACGGTACAAGGTCGTCATCAAGCGGTAAACCGGGGCCCTATAGAGATCAAGACGTCCAAAACCACAATTCATTCTTAGGTATAACTGATGTGAACCTGAGTCCAATGTCCTTAAGTATTAAAGTTTCTGACAAACATATGAAAAGCCTCCTCTGAGCCCGTCACAAATCACGATGTCATCAAAATAAGCCTAGCCCCCAATAGTCGATTTGTTCTTGGGCCCTACCTGAATGGTCACAGAGTAAGACCCTGAGTCTCCCACCAGCCAGGAAGAGATTAGCGATACGAGGGAGCACAGGGGCTCCCCATAGCAGTCCCCCTGAGCTGGTGGTGTAGCACCGAACATACAAAACAGAAAGTAAATTGTAGCTGTCCAAAATGAAATGCACCAATTTGGATCACTAAGATGAATTATGTGCATGTAGAAAAAATACTTCTACTATTAAGAAAGAAAGCTCACGCCCCTCGATGCCCTTATCATGTGGTATGGAACTATAAAGTCCTCGACGTCTATACTAACTGCAAGCCCACATATCGGTGTCAATCACCATTGGATCCAATTTTAGTAAGTAGGCTCTGTTGTACTCTGGCGACAAAGTGATGGAAGTGCTGATTACCAACGTTGTCCAGAATAACGTATCTACTCAGTAACAAGACTAATATTTTGTGTAAGATTGTCGATGCCCACCCCCCCACTATAGGTCGAAGACAACTTAAAGGCACAATGGCCCTTGTGGACCTTAGGTAGTCCGTAAAATGTGGCGAACTCGTGGTGCCCACGTAACAGGACTATAAATTCCTGTTGTACTAATAAGTTCAGAGATCAAGGCATCCTTAAGGATTATTCCAATTCTGCCCTAAATCGAGTCGAGGGATCAGTTGGCTAGGAACTTCATAAACCAGACCTAATCGTTTAAAATCTCTAGACACAAATTGCGATTATCATCGGCAATTGAGGAAGACAGTATTTCCAACCCTTATCTGAGGGCTTTCAACAACAATAGGATCCATCTCGTCGAGTTTTTCAGTGCCAATATTGGCCTTTAGATAGATTGTGAATATCTATTGTGTGTTATCTATATCATCACTACTTGGTCTTGTAATTTTTCTATAGATGTCACTAACAAAAAAAAACAAAAACCCTTTGACTAAAGTTCGATATTGTTATCTAAAATAGGTGGTCATTATTAGTACTTCCGGTCTAAAACAGAAAAGGGTCCCTTTGACCTATCTTTTTCTCCTCCCCAACATTCTGTCATAGTTCTTACATCTTGAACACTCAAAGGGATCAATGCCCCATTCAGAGCATTGTCCTCTCACGATTAAGTTTGAAAGTAAATTTTTTTTTTGGCTGAAGCAAAGATTCAATCCAGAATGTTAATTATCAAATTTTTCAGTTGTTGTGTTCCGTAAAACACACGCCATTTTAACACGCTACAAAGCCTTGGTAATTGTTTGGCATGCACATTTTCTTTTTGCGCAATTTACATCCAAGGATTAAAATTAAGTATTTTTCCGCAGTTGTATTTTAGGGAAAAAAAAACATTTTTTTCACCGCCAAAAAAGAAAGTTTTGGGTGGGAGCATAATTCATATCCGAAGGTTAAAATTTTTGGTTTTTTTGTTGTGTTTTAAAAAAATACACGCTGTTTTTAACACCGCTACAAAGGTGGTAATTGTTTTTTCGCACATTTTTCCCTTTTTCGAAATTTACATCCAAAGGGTTTTAAATAAGTTTTTTTTTGCAGTTGTGTTTTAAAAAATTTAAAAGGGGTTTTTTTTCCCGCTGCCCCAAAAAAAATTTTTGGGTGAAACATAAAAGCCCTATCCGAAGGGTTTAAATTTTGAGTTTTTTGTTGTTGTTTCCCAAAACAACGCCATTTTTTTCACGCTTAAAAAAGATGGTAAATTTTTGGGGACAACCCTTTTTTTTTTGCGCAATTTACATCTAAGGGGTTTCTTAAAAATTTTTCTTTCAGTTGTATTCAGTTAAAAAAAAATTTTTTTTTTCCCGCTAAAAGGGAAAAAATTTTGGGTTACCCTAAAATTTATATTTTTGATGGTAAATTTCCGAGGTTTTTTTGTTGTTGGGGGTTCCGTAAATTACAAAGCCGTTTTTAAAAAAGGCCCACAAAGTGGTAATTTTTTTTCAGCACATTTCTTTTGCGCAATTTTTCTTTCCCAAGGGGTTAAATAAGGGATTTTTTTTGCAGTTTACTCAGTAAAAAAAACGTTGTTTTTCACAGCCAAAAAAGAAATTTTTGGGGTAGCATAAATTTATATTCCGAAGGTTTTAAATTTTGAGTTTTTTGGTTGTTTTTGTTTTAGAAAATAAATGCCCTTTTAACAAACCCACAAAAGATGGTAATTGGGTTTGGGAGCACATTTCTTTTGGCGCAATTTACATCCAAGGGTTAATTAAGTATTTTTTTGGGATTATATTCATTAAAAAAACGTTTTTTTTTTACTGCCAATGAAGAAAATTTTTGGATGTAATAATTTTTATATCCCCAAGGTTTTTAAATTTTTAGTTTTTTTTTTTGTTGTGTTCCGTAAAATACACGCCCGTTTTAATCAGGGTACAACGTGGTTAAATTTTTGGGGGCCCCCTTTCTTTTGCGCGAAATTTTTATCAAGGGTTAACTAGTATTTTTCTGCCCGTTGTAAAACCCGTAAAAAAAAAAAGTTGTTTTTCCCCGCTTAAGAAGACATTTTTTTTGTAGCATTTAAATTTCCTATTTCCCAAGGTTAAAATTTCGAATTTTTCTGTTTTTGTGTTTTTAAAAAACATGCCCTTTTTTAAAACGCTCTAACTCGGGTTTTTGTTGACAGCACATTTCTTTTGCGCAATTTACATTTCCCAAAGGGGGTTTTTTAAGTATAAAAATTTCTTTTTGTTTTTAAAATCAGTTAAAAGAACGTTGTTTTTTTAACACCAAAAAAAAAATTTTTTGGGTGTATCATAAATTTTTTTTCCGAAGGGGTTTAAATTTCGAATTTTTTTGGGGGGGGTTTTGTTCCGTAAAATACATGCCGTTTTTAAAACGCTGGGTAAAAAATCGTTTTTGTTTACAGCACATTTCTTTTGCCAATTTACAAACCCAAAGGGGTTTAAATAAGGGAAAATTTTGCCGTTGTACTCAGTAAATGCACGGTTGGTTTTTTACCGGGCCCGGGGAAAAATTTTGGGTGTTTGCATAATTCAAAAATCCGAAGGTTTTTAAATTTCAAGTTTTTTTGTGTTGTGTTTTCCCTAAAATACAGGCGTTTTAAACAACCCCATAAAAACTTTGGTTTTTGTTGGGAAACCCCATTTCCCTTTTTAGCAATTTACATCCAAAAAGGGGTAACTAAGTATTTTTCTGCAGTTGTATTCAGTAAAAAAAAAATTGTTTTTCAAAAGCCCCAAAAAAAAAATTTTTGGTTGTAGATAAATTCCCCTTTTCCCAAAGGGTTTAAATTAAAGAGTTTTTCCTTTTTTGCTGTATTCTGTAAAATACACGCAAATTTTAAACCTCTACAAACTGGTAAATTTTTTTAACTAACATTTCTTTTTAGGATTTTACATCCCAAGGGGGTTAAAAATTTAAAAATTTTTATGGCAGGGGTTTTATTCATAAAAAAACTTTGTTTTCCCCCCCCCCAAAGAAAGAAATTTTCGGTGAGAAATTTCATACCGAGGTTTAAATTACAAGTTTTTTTTGTTGTTTTCCGTAAATACAGGGCTTTTTAACACGCTGCAAGCTCGTTATTGTTGACAGACATTTTCTTTGCAAAATTTACATCCAAGGGTTAACTAAGTATTTTTCTGCGTGTACTCAGTAAAAGAAACGTGTTTTTCCCCCCAATAAAGAAATTTTTGCTGTAGCTAATTCTTACCCAAAGGGTTTAATTACAATTTTTTCGTTTTGTATTCCATAAAATACACGCGTTTTAAAACACCTTACAAAGCTGTTAATTTTTGGCACACATTTCTTTTGCGAAAATTTAATAAAGGGGGTTAAACTAGTATTTTCTGCGTTGTTTTTCATAAAAAAAATTGTTTTTTTTCATGCCAAAAAAAAATTTTGGGGCTGTAGCATAATTCAGATCCGAAGGTTAATTTGCTTTTTCTGTTGTTGTGTTCGTAAAAAACGCTTTTTAACACCAACAAAGCTGAATTTTTTGGGCAGACATTTCTTTTGCCAATTTATATAAACCAAGGGTTTAAAAAGCATTTTTCCGCATTGTACTCAGTAAAAGAAACATTTTTTTTCACCGAAAGAAGAAATTCTGTAGCAAATTATATCCCAAATTAATTAAACCTGTTTTTGGGTTTTTTATTTAGTAAAATAAAGGGCGACATTACGAACCCCCACGTTGGAGCGCCGTTTTTCGCCCGTTTTTTCCGGGGGAAATTTGCGCTATGATGTGGCGCCGAGGTGGCTCATAATTTCGGTGGTTTAAAATCCGCCGCGCCCGCCAGCATGTGAGGCCAGTGCGAGGCAGGCGCATGCGGGATTTCGCCTAAGATTTGCCCCGGGGGGGGCCCAACTACATCCGTGTAAAAGTCCTCCGGCCTCGCCATGTGTGGGGCGCAGTGCGGGGATTGGCGCAGTGCGGGTTCCCTAATATTGCCCTCCCAGGAGGGGTTTCTCATCATGCGGGGAATTCACCCCGCCTCCGTGTGTGGGGGCGCAGTGAAAGGGTTACCAGTGCGGGGACGCGCGAACAGTATTCCGATTTGAACATGGGAAAAACGAAAATCATTAAAGATGTCCATGCGGGATGGAGTATGAATAAAAAAAAAACGCCTTTATCAGGGTAAAAAATTATCAGAAAAAGGCTCAAACCTACTAAAAAAAATACATAAAAAAAAATCCCTTTTCCAAAAAAAAGAACGGGCTCCTCAGGAATTTAGTATTTTGGGAAATTGGGGAAATACAGTAATTCAAATTTTAAGCACTTCTTTGGTCGGGGAAAACCCGCCAATCAGAATAGGGGCGCAGGACCTTAAAACCTTTAAAA
>JAODAL010058227.1:0-22207 GCA_025379985.1 Phyllomedusa bahiana
TGTATTGTATCATCAACTAAGTGAAGAATCAAAAAGCTTCGCACGAGAAGTGTTTGCCAAGAGCACCCGGCGGTCTGACATGTACAGTATTAGCAGTTAGAGGGAAGGAGCAAGGGGCGGGTGCGGTACTGGGGGCCCTGACTGTTGAATCATTGACTGCTGTGAACATTAACGTGATTTACTTATTTGCTCCAATAAGAACGTCCTGAAGATTAAATAAAAAAAAGTAAAGCTGTGGGAACAGCGAGAAAGTAGAACAGCTGTGGGAGAGCTTGAAAATGACTGGACAAGATGGCTACTGAAGGGCCTGCTCATTTTCCCTCAGATTTTTCTGCTTCTTGTCATCATATGCTGCAGCAGGGTGGGAAATTCATTACATTTGTCCTCAGCATGGAATCGTACATAGAGTATATGATGTAATCATTACTATAGCCTTTATACCAGCTGCACATTGCAAATGTGTGTTTAAAGACCACTCTTGATCGCATTGGGGGCTTTGCAGCATAAATTTTTGCACTGTGTTGTATGTGCGTGCACTTCTTAAAAATTTGTTCCATAGATTTGCTGTGAACAGAAGATAATGAAAGGGGATGCAGTCATTGTTTTTTCTTTTGGGATTTTCTTGTTTACTGAGTACATAAGAAAAAAGAGTAAATGCAAATCTTTACATAAAAGAAAAATAGTTAGTCATATAAGCTTATACTACATTGTGCGTATGTCACCGCCGTGTATAAAGGTCACTCTATTATCCTTCAAATGAGCAGTTATGTCCTTACCAATGTGCATGCTTATTCTTGTTGCCGTTATTTACTATTGTGTGGTTTACCCGATAATTTGCGATTCCGTAATAAACTAGTGGTTGTCCAAAATTAGTTTTGTCACAAACTGGTTTGTCACTGGTTTGACTGAGTTTGTGGAAAAAATTTGGGTTCAAGACATTCCGAATCATAATTTTTTTTTCTAACCTTTGCCCTAACCCTAGCCTAAAGTAAGTTGGGGTTTACGTTTTTTTTTACAGGTTTCTATTTGTTAACGTACCATTGTGCCGCTCCCATTGTGGCGAACACTTTAGGTGTATGTTCACACGATGTATTGCGGTGCGTCCCAGTACGTGCCGCAATACATCGTGTGTCTCGGGAACTCGCGCTGATCAGCGCATACTCCCGATGCGCGGGAAGGCCGACAGGCCGCCGTCAACATAGACAGTCATGTCATTTATTTCCCCGCGAGTACAATATGATCGTATTGTACGAGCGGGGAGAGGAGGCGTAATCCATAGATCTCTATGGAACTATGGATTACCGTAATTGCGCACGGATCTCGCTCGTATTTAGCGCAAATACGATGTAAAATGCGCGCCGCAATTACGCCGTGTGAAAATACCCTTAGGCCCATGTTACACGGCTTAAAATTGGACTTTATTTCAGTCCATTTAATTAGCGCCGGACTGCGCAAATTACGGGCTGAATCCGTCCCAGTCATTACGGTTTAAACACAGTTCTCATAGAGACTATGGATTACTTTCTCCTCTCCCTCTCGCGAATACCCCGAGGGGGGGGAGATAATTGACATGTGAATTACCAGCGGGTATCCCGCCGCTGGAAATGCAAGTCTATGGGCCGGCGTTGGGTGCGGCCCCCGCCCCAACCCCGCTCCCGCCTGCCCCCGGCCACACGGCGTATTGCGGGGCGTATTACGCCCTGATTTAAGCCTTGTGAACCTGCTTACAGTCTGACATTCCATCCAATGTCAATTTTGGTTACTATGACATAGGGGTTTACCCTGATAAGTTTTTGTTGCACCAGAAGTGATGCCAGCTGGGGGTTTTAGCTGCATCAGGACCATGCAGAATAATAAGTAAAACCCGTAAAAACTATTTAAAATTCCTAAAATGAAACTAGGGTAAGGGTCAATTTTTGTGCCGATTTTCACTAAAAATTTAATTCTGGCTGACCCACATGAAACGCCCGACTTGTGTAAAATTTTACATCAATCCAAATCTTAAGTACAACACTACTAATAAAATGTATAAAAGTAACCCTAATGCCCCATAATTTTCACTAATGTCCATTTTCAGAATCCATTATTAATGTTAGGGCTTGTCCCCACGGCACAGGTTATTTCATAGTTTCATAGTTTCATAGTTTGTAAGGCTAAAAAAAGACAAGTCGTCCATCTAGTTCAGCCTGTTGTGCTAAGGTGTTGATCCAGAGAGGAAGGCAAAAAAACCCCAATGAGGTAGAAGCCAATTGTCCTCATTTTAGGGAAAAATTCCTTCCTGACTCCAATCTGGCAATCAGAAAAATCCTGGATCAATGACCCCGCTCCTGAATCTAGTCACTGTAATTGTTAAAATTATTACGCTCCAGAAATGCATCCAAACCCTTTTGAACTCGGTTATTGAATTCACCATGACCAGTCCCCCTGGCAGAGAATTCCATAGTCTCACTGCCCCTTACAGTAAAGAATCCCTTTCTATGTTTATGTAGAAACTTTCGTTCCTCAAGAAGTAAAGGATGCCTACTTTGTCTAGATACAGCCCTGTTTATAAATAAATCTTGGGAGAGATCTATATATTGACCTATGATGTATTAAAACATATGTATTATGTCACACCGAAGCCGTCTTTTCTCTAAACTAAATAACCCTAATCTTGCCAATCTTTCTATGGTACTGTAGTCCACCCAGTCCTTTTATTATTTTTGTTGCCGCCTTTGTTACCTGTTCAAGCTCTACAATGTCTTCCCGTGCACTGGTGCCCAAAACTGTACACAATATTCCATGTGTGGTCTAACCAGTGAACTTTGTATAATGGGAGAATAATGTTGTCATCATGTGCATCTATGCCCTTTTTAATTGCACCCCATGATCCTATTTGCTTTGGCTGCTGCTGCTGACACTGGCTGCTACAATTAAGTTTACCAGGATTCCCAAGTCCTCTCCATGTCACTTTTACCCAGTGTTTTTCCCCTTTAACATGTAATCATGTAATGGTTTTCTCTCCCATGTGCATAACCCTTTCATTTATCAGTGTTTTAAACCTCTTCTGCCATTTCCCTGCCCAGGCTTCCAACTTATCCAGATCCCTTTGTAATAACATATTATCCTCTATTGTGTTGTTACTTTACAGAGCTTAGTATTCGTCCTGCAAAGATCGATATTCTACTGTGTATTCCCTGTATTTTGTCAGACGGTTTTACGTTAATTTTTAACAAAAAACCGCAAGGCAACACTCCCCAAAAAACTACAATAGGAAATCTGTACAGACAGCCCCCACTGAGTCCCTAAAAACTTAGAACAGGTTCCATTTCTTACCACCCGTTTTTTCGGCAGAATATGAACATGTGGGTACAAAGGGTGAAGGGTCTGTGAGAATCTTGAAACCGTGCAGTACAAAAGGCCGTCCCCCAGCTGTGCCAAAAAAAGACCAAATACTGTACAGACATCCGACAGGTTATTTTTGGTCTTGGCCATGTAAAACCCCCAATAGGGGTTCATTAGAACTGTATCCTTCTTACAAGGTGCGCTGCTTATGTCCTAAATGTGATCTGGGAACAAAGCCCCAATTCATATTTTTTGCCATTTCAGCATATGCTGTAACACATAAGAATCGGAGATTTAGGATTGTCCAAGCCTTATCAGAATACTTGATCCCCGAGATTAAATGTATCGCAACAATGACAATGTTCACATAAACAAACCAGTGATTCTGGTTAAGAAAAGCTATATAATCACATAAGGTACTTATTGTCTTTACCGGATCACTTTTACCCACCCTCTTCTCTGCTTTAGTATTAAAGTAGTTGTGACAGATCATGTTCTACATAACCTACAGTCCTACATTTTCATCTAGTTCACATATGAGAAGATGACTTTAAAATTAAAAATTTAGCACTGCAATGCCTTGAACCTGAATCCATGAACAATTTATCCTGTGTCAGGCAAATAATTTTCCCGTTGTCATAGACTCTGATCGTGTATGACATTATATAAATACAAGTAGGCACCATTGTTTGACATCACACTGTAAGCCCATACAAATAAGCCTAAGTTCCAGTATCCAATGCATAGAGTCATCAGAGTAAATAGTGACATCTCTCGCAGTGACAGCGACCATCTGACTTTAGTTGATCACATTCACTATCATCACTTGTTTTTTGGAGCCCAGAAATAAGTTCGCAGAGTTTGATAATCCAGTCATCTAATTGATTCATGATTTTTCTAGAACAACCGCACCATCTCCTCAACGCCATCCCTGCTGTGCCCTGTGGTAGTTACTAAATTCTGGGCAGGCCATGATAGTACATTTAGGGCCCCATATACCTACAGAACCTAGCTCCGCCCCTTACCAGTATCAGTTGACCCCTGTTATTTAAATTAGATCAGGTCTCACTGACAGTCGTATATCTTATACAGTACTAACCTGATAGCACCATAGAGTAATCCTAGCCTTAGTTGCATGTAACTTATTAGTAATGCAGTGTAGGGCTACAGTCATATTTATCTCATGCATTTAGGGAGTGGGTGACATCAAATAGTATGCCACTCTTACATTGAAGACTTACCTACTCATTAAAGGCCAAAGCCTATACCAAGGAAATGTGACTGAAATCATGCAATTAAAGATGTTTTACCCACCACAAACAATGATGGTATGATGCAATAGGAAATGCCATCAATTTTTAATAATAAGTGTCTGGAACCACCTCAATGACTCTTGAACCCTGATACACCTCCAACATTGAACAAAGCTCCAGCATTCCGACCACCTCTCTTGTTCAAAACATAGAGATTACGGGTCCATTCTCAGAAATAGGAACTAGGTCCCAATATGAGTGACCCATATCCTAATAATATCCCATCAATTCGTGTGTATGTGAATACCCCATAACAAGCACTGGAAAAATGTGTGCAGCACAGAGTATACTTTTTATTACAGATAGTACTGAGCAAAAGCGAATGCAGACAGCCCATATTAGCGTTCCTTAATGACCGCCCAGCCATCTATTTGATTGTCCGACATTTCAGTGTCGATATTTCGTTCTGCAGTGCCTACTTTGGCGACTGCGCAGACATCGAGTTATGTGGCTCCCGGCACTGCAGAAAGCTTGAGAAACGGGGCAGAACAACCAGCCCAGATCCCATCGCAAGCTACTGCAGCGCCGGGGAGTCTAGGTGTAACCTCTGCATCCCGTTGTGCTTTAACCCTTATGATTGCTGTGACAGTTGGCATCACCGCATCGTCAATCACAGGTATCCCAGCTCTGTCGGGTGATCGAAGCACAGTATCTCCCATTATGGATTAAATAAAAAAAGTCAAAAAACATAAAAAAGTGTAAATAAAATTAAAAAAATAAATAATAAAATAAAAAAATAAATATTTACTAAAAAATAATTGTGGCATACATTACCCACACAATAAAACCCAACATATATTAGGGTATCCACACGACCGTACTAACCGTAGAATAATATAACACATAGTTAAATGTGAGTGTAAAAAAAAAAAAAATTAAAAAAAAAATACTGTCAATTAATTATAAGTGAATTTAAACTAATACTTCCATAAAGTACAACTATTCTAAATAAGCAAGGAGCCTCATACAACTGCATCATTTGAAAAAAGTAAAAAAGGTTACAACTGTTGAAACTCAAGGAGCAAAAACCTAAAAAAATTTTCTGGTCCATTAACTACTTATTTCAGGCGTTCGGTATTAAGGGATTATACAGTTTGGATATGGCATAAAGATGTAATTCCTGCTAAAGTAACACCACAAAGATAACCTGTTATTTATCGTTGTTTAATTAAACATTTATAGAACATGTTTTGCAAGTTTTATATATTAACAGTGTGGCGTAAATGAAGATCTTTAGTTGTAATATAATAATTATAAATAATAATCTTTATTTATATGGGGACACCATATGCCGCAGCACTTTACAATTTAGGGGGTATAAGTACAGTACAAAAAACAAACATAATACAGAAAAAGAGCTACTTACAGATCATAACCAACTAGAAAATCTGATTTATAAAACCTAACTTTTAATATTTATCATTAATAATTGGGCTAGAAATATTCACCCGTCGACCCAAAACAAAACAAGCACACTAAAATACATACAAAGACACATAGGGGGGACACGTAGCGAGGGTAAAGGAAAACCCATGATGTGTATTCCCTAAGTAATCCTATCCAATTCTCTAGCCTATGCGTCAGGGATTGTCGCCCTCGATAAAAGGGCGGTCACCGTCCGGATCCTAGCCCTAAAAAGAGACTGTTGACCTAACTCACTAATGGGTGACAAGGTCCCAACAATGTTCGTATTGTCCCTTAAAATGACATCGCTTACAGGTGACGTAAGGGAAGTCTCAACCAAAGCAAAATACGGCAAAAAATAACATATATATGGTGTCATGACAGTGTAGATGTCCACAAAAAAAAAGACAATATTATGAGTGTAAATAGTGCATATCACGAACACATCATAAGCCCAGAGTTCTAGCAGTAGTTCCATATTTAGCTTTAGTTCTGGGACGTCCGATCATGTGACCAATTGTGATGGTGAAAAGAATTACACGCGAAAATATTATTCCTTGGGGTTTATGTGGTTATGAATCAAAATTAGAAAACAAAAATAATTGCAACGTTTTCTTTGATTGACCTTAATCTAGATACAGCAATGTGTAAGCCAATAGTATATGTTAAGGTCTAAGTTCACCGACTACTCCCATGATATACTTAGTAATAGCCTAGTTGGGAAAAGCATGTTCATAGAAAAGATGTCACTGTCACAACTCTACACTATGACTGTGCTCACCCCTAGCGAATTATCCTAACCCCAAGGAATCTAGGCCGGTACCCTATCAATAGTTGCCAATCCCCAGTGTACAATTGTCCCTAGTCAAAACCTCAAAAGAGACAGTATCCCAAGTAGGGACAGATTGTCACATCACCTTGTATATTTTTATTCCGTCCGAAATCATGTTTATCCAGAGGGTTAAATTTTAGTTTGATGCCATCCATACGAAAGTCCCATAGCATCCATATGATAGCTCATAACAGCAGCTCAAAACCACATACTTACAATAACTCAGAGACCCTATAGTCCCTACTGTCTGCCATTCAGTCTTAACGATTTAGTAGGCAGCAATAATTAGAAACTTGCATCTAATCCCCGATAATCAAAGCCCCCAAACCCATTCTATTGGGATTACTCATCATTTTTCAAAGATCCCTTAATTCAGGCAGGCGACGTCCAAGATCGCGCTTATCCAAGCTATCGTGTCCGTTCCATGGCGTTGCTTGTAAAACCGGGCTAATTTTTTGCCAGGCCTCCGCTCTATGTTATGGCCGCGATACTTCCGGCAACCCTGTGACCGACACCCGGAAAGTTTACCGCGATGGACATACTGCTCCTAAGAGTAGGCTGACCAGCTGTTTTACTGTTTGTGAAACAGCGTTTCATGAAAACAGTAAAGAAGATATAATGGCAGGAAAAACAACTCAAGGCAAAATCATTCATCAAGCTTAGATAATTGCCACAATGTTGTAAGGTATATGTTTATTCAAATAGTAGGGCCATTGGAAAGCGGACCAAGTTAGTTTATCGCACAAAAGAATGTAAAGCGGTTCTAAATCCAATAGATGAAATGGCCAGGGCACCCCCAATGAATGAGAGTAGAATCGTCATAGTGAGGCACCTATAGAGTGAAGCAGAGACCATTGTCATACTAGACTCCAGAGTAGGGGGCATATGGTAGGACAAATGGATGCAAGGGTGTAAATTAGAGAAAGCAACATAACATCCGCCTTACCTGTAGACCACCTGGCACGCCGTGTGGACATCGACCTGTAAGCTCCTTTCTGTCTCTCTCTGTAAGCATGCTCCTATCCCAGTACCCACCCGCAAGGTGTGGCGGGTACATCGACCAAAATAGTAAATTTTAGACAATTGGGTCTCCTGCATGTAACCCAGTACGTTTCTGGCCTACGGTTTGTTTTCACGTTGTTCCTAAGATCACAAAGGTTTTTCCCCAAAACGTCTCCGGAACTACCTAATTGTTTTAGCCAATGTATTCAAGACCCGTGCATTGACAAGCTTCTTGCCTTTATAGATGACCCCTATACTATTTACAATAGAAGTAATTTCTGATTTCAAATCCCTAATACGAATGTTTACAATTGGAAGCTTTTTCCAAACTTCAATTATTGACAAGCTACACAGCCATGCATCTGTTATAAAACCCACCACAGGTTGAAATATCCATGTCTTGGCCATTAATTTAGTGAAGTGAACTAGAATATCCATACCAAGGTGATCTTGTAGGTTACTTCTATGCCCTCCTAAATGGTAAAAGGGGAAAAACCCTCAACAACTTATTTTGAGATCTTTATCCATTTTGTAGATCGGCCAATTCTGGGAATAATTAGGTCTTACTGCTCCTGCTGCCCCATCAAAAATGCCTACTAGTCTAGAATTTTGTCTCTGCTCCTTAGATTTTTTTGGTATAAGAGGCTTTGCCCCGGTTAACATTTTCAATGCGTGTTGGTAAGCCTTCTTAGGATCCATCCGGGGTACCCTCTCTACGCACGAAACCTTTGTTCTCAAGTCAAATCCGAAGCTCTGAAACTTTTGGACACAGTCCCTTCCACTAAAATAATGGGCCAACGACATGGCTTAACTCAAACCTGAGTGTGTGGGTATCCTACAGAGCAGTGGCTGTGTAGCAATGCAATACATGTGAATGATTAGGAAAACTTCCCATAGTAACATTCATAAGAAGGGACTTAGAAATCAGAAAATACTTCATGTTAAAAAGTAAAGGGGTCATCTTATACAGCAACTTGTCAATGTCGTTCTTGAATACATTGGCAAAACAATTAGGGAGTTCGAAGACGAATTGGTGGAACACCTTAGTGACATTAGGGATCCCTACGTGAAACAACCGTGGCATACACGTCTGTGGGTTCCCATGCCTTGAGACCCCAAATGTCTAAATTTACTATTTGGACTAAGTACCCCGCCACTAGGAGTAACTGGGAAAGGACCCTTTACCAGGAGAGGAGACAAGAATGAACTTCAGCTGAATACCACGGTAGCCAGGAGGTACTAAATGAAAGGCTGGATTTTTGTTGCTTTCTCTAAATACCCCCAAGCCTCCCAATTGTCCTACCATCTGCCCAACTCCATGTATCAAGTATTAACATGTCCTATCACCCGACTATAGGTGCCTCACTAAGCCGACTCTCCATTCCTTGTGTTCCCTGGCCATTCATCTATCTGGATATATCCCGCTCTAACAATCTATTGTGTAAATACTTGGAGGTCGCTATATTTTATCGCCAAGGCCCACTATAAGACTAAACATAATCCCATTAAACAATGAGCGCAATTTAAGCCTTTGTATGAATGATATAGCCTGATGTTGGTATTTTCCTTGCCATTAAACTTCTTTTACATGTTAACTGTCAACGCTGTCACAACAGTTACAGCATGACTCCTACACAGGAGGTCCGAATGTCCGTCGACTTCACCTTCCGGTGACTGTCACGGGATAGCCCGGAATCATTATCTCGCGGGCCAGATTAAAATAGAGCGCGGCCGTCAAAAACGATTAGCCGGTTTATCACGCGCCAAAGATGAGGGGGTAAAGACACGCTATCACGGATAGCTCCGACTGTGATGTCGCCCTGCCCGAATAATGGAACTTTGAAAACTGATGAGTATCCCGATATGAATTGTTTTATTGTGGGCGATGAGCTATCTTGGGATGTATGCCTGGGGTTATTGATTGTACTTCAATAATGCTGACCTACTAAACGTACTGAGTGTCGACATAAGGGACTTGATGGATATGGTTAATTGTATATACTTGAGGATAAGCGCGTGTGCAGATATTCTGCTAACATAAGGTAAGCTATGGACTATCGTATGGATGCAAAGGCCCTCCCATTTAACCTCTTATTACACATGGAATATCGGACGAATAAAATAAACAGTGATGTGAACAATCTGTAACAGTGACTTTCACTATTGAGGAACCTGCTAGACAATCAGTACATGGGATTGAGGCACTATTGAGGTACGGCTCTAGTAAAAACAGGGGTTAGGAAAAATACCTAGGTGTTGAGCACAGGAGCGATGTGACCATCTGACATCGTTTTCCAGAAGCATGTTAACACCCACTAGCTATAACAATTATCTGGGTAGACCAAAGCCCATAAACAAAAAAACTGGCTATCCAATTGAGTATCTGATAAATTGTCAAAAGAAACGTTGACAATTATATTATGATCACTATTTTGATTCCAATAACAATAACCCTCAGGAATACTATGAATCCGTGTAAATACTTTCCCCCCCAATATGTCACAGTCGGACGTTCCAGACCTAAACTAAAATGTACCTAATCTCGACCTGAGGCCGTTATATGTGTGTGATATACACTAAATTACACTCAATATTAGTTATTTATATAGTGACACACTCACTGTAATTACACAAATAAATTGAATTTATTTTTTGCGTTTGCTTATGGTGAGACTCATCCCTTACGACCCCTGAATCGGATGTCTTAAGGGCCATCGAAACATGTATGGGACCTTGCGTCACCTAGGAGAGTAAGGGTCAACAGTCTTTTTTAGGGCTAAGGATCCGGACTGGACTCCTGACCCTTATGTATGCGGTGGCGACAATCCTGACATAGCTAGGGAATCTGCTAAGAACTTCGGGTCTACCATGAGTAACAACCTATCCCCGCACTAGTCCCCCCTAAGTTTATTGTTGTAAAGTATTTATGTGCTGATTTTAGGTTTTTTGGTCTAGGTGAATTTCTAAAAGCCAAAATTTGTAATGAACATATTAAAAGTTAGGTTTTAAAACACAGATTTTCTAGTTGGGTCTACACATTTGAGAGACATTTAGGTCTGTTTATAATTCCAAGTAAACCATAGCCTATAACTTTGGTATTGTCGTATGTTGTATTTTCCCCTACATACAGATCAGACACAAAGTGATGGGCCTTGCTCACAGATAGCTTACACTCTTATTAGGGAATATGCTAATTCAATGACAAATAATCTTTACATGCTCCAATCAGCTCCAACATATATGCATAGACACATCTATTTTTATAATACTGTTCAAAAATGCTCTGTTTGTCCAGACCATAGTACCCGGAGCCTTAAAGGGGTATTCCCACCTCAGAACCTTTTAAAAAATGGCAAAAATAACAAAATATATATCCACATAAGTGATTGGAATGGTTAATTATGTTATACCACTTGCTGGGACATGAATCTATCGAGATATACAGGAGGAAAACGCACATACCCCGCAACCCCAGCATGTTAGTTAATTTTCGCTCAGGCTGAGACTGCAAAATGAGTAGAGAGCCAGAAGCCTACTATAATTGTTGCAAGCATAGGCTAAACCTCCAGCAACCAACCAGGCGCATCTGACTGACGAGACTCGAAAGGTGCTTTAGTCACACCGAAGATTTTCCAATCCGTGGTTAACAAACTTGCTTATATGATCCATCCTCATATCTCTTGGACATGCATTCTTTCAAAAGACGAGATCCCTGAGTGCTTCGCTATGAAAACGGAAAACATGCAGCCGGGCGAACTCACAATGTGAACGCACGCTGCGCTCTCTCCTCATAGTCCGCAATGAGATAAATCGTCACTGCTAATTTTTGTTAAGAATACCAACACTGGGACCGTCCCCCTTTCGTCCCCAGCAAACGGATCTACAAAAGCTCACCTAGTAACACGGAGATTGAGAACTCCGTGTGAACAATCCCTAAGGCTATGTCTACACAGCACAGAGTCTTAGGTCAGACAGTAACCAGTGTTCCCTAAAGACCTGTCCAAAAAAGAAAATCCATGGAAGTAGTGCTAACCCATCACAGATTTTATCCAGAGTGTAATCTTAACAGCCGCCCGTCCGGCGTAGATGTATATAACATGCAGTATATTATTCCACCCTAGACCGCCAACGTGGATTCCCAAGCAGGGTCCCCATGTTATAACTGGCCATGAATATCCTAAATCCCGACAGAAAAACCACGCCAAACAACGTCCTGGAGCTGTCCAGCGCTGTAAAATGGCGTCAGATTTTGGATGGAATTTTATCACAGTTGGCTGATTGGACTTAAACCTTGACTTCATTTCCTTTGAGAACTGTGTCTCATTCCCCATCAAATTTAGCTGTGCTGTTAGTTGCACTGAACAGAAAGGTGGATGAACATGCACAGGTCTCACCATTTTACTGGAGTAAGGGTCCTTTCGACGTAATAGAAAATACGAAGAAAGTGTGGAAAATGTGAGCCACATAACCTTAGTGAATAAAGTGAAGTGTAGATATATTAAGAATTTGTGAGCCAGGACTGATGTACTAGGGACCAAAAAGTTTTACACAGTCTTCTCAGGTCCCAGGCTAATCGTAAGCCATCGTGCACCCATGTCTTGGAGTTTGGCACTATTAAACACCCCAAAGAAAGAGAACCAGAGAAAACACCAGCGTGTGCCACCTCACCAATCAGGTGTGCAGCAATGTGTACATACCAAAAATGTTTAGCGAAAGTAAGACCCTTTTAAGTGCTGGTTGGGCAACACATCTTACACAATGTAGAATTAAATAAGATGAAGAGAAAATAATCCTGTAGTTTTATTATCGTACTTGAAAAGAATCACTAAAAGCTTGAAATGTGTCAGAAAATGACATCCAAGTTATATAGCTAATGTAAAAGTAAGTATTGTTCATTTAGTATTAATTCACAAACACTTCTTAATAGAAATAAAAAAAAAACCCTGACATTTTGTCAATGGCCGCTGAGCCTCAATTAAAAGGCTAGTACATAATCTTTATTATGACCGAGAGACAAATAACAAAAGTGGTCATACACCCATCAATAAAAGAAACCAACAGCCCCACTAATGGACAGATAATCCTTGACTTTCCCTCAACCAGACAATGTTGGGGAAAAAAGAATGACAAACGTGTAATACTCAACTTGGTGATTACACTGACGTACTTTGGGCGACAGAAAGAACCGTTTTCTTACCAGCTTTAGAAAATCAGACACAATCACTGCTCAGCAAGGATCGACAATTTCGGCAATTAGGTCTTCAGACCAGCAGTAATGGACCCTGTGATATGCCGTATAGAATCTATAAAAATTTGTAGCCTATCGAACTGTTTGTTCGTATCGACCCACCACCCGCACGCCCCCTCGAATCTCATGCACATTACAACGTGCCACGTGATGCTCCTGAAATATGGAATGCGCCCATTATTAAGAATATACGAACTGTGGCTAAACTTCGGGCTGAAAAGACTCCATTACTTTTGGCGCAGCCCCATACAGTACCTTTCCCCTTGGTTTTTTTTTACCCACTGGAAGTTAGCTGCTGTGCAGTGTTCCTGCATCGTGTTAATAGAGGGTGGTACATTCACTGCAACCACGGTGAGTACTTATAAATTTTTTAAATTCCACTCCACAGTTCAAACTCACAATTGCACCTCACTCAGGTAAATGAGGAAATAAATTATAGTTACACGGAACCCCAAAGGCAGTTCCACACACAGGAACCCAGTGCTGCCACCTCTTAGAGAAGTTACACTGAACAGTAACCTTTCATGAGTCATAATACATCTGGAAGATAAACATGATTGGTTTGCACCTAACAAAAAAACATAAAGGACATAATATAATACTGCTGTAACTTTGGATAGAACTGTAATGTGCTTGTACTTTAACCTTAAAACATGCACACCAAGGCTCTAGTAATTAAACAGAGGAGACCAGAAACAGAAAAGTTTATTTAAACTTAAAACATTTATAAATGTCACTAAAAAACATTACCAAGCAACATTTTAGAAAAGGAAAATTCCTACTAAAGAAATTGTATAGCAAGTCATTAAGATATGCCATCAAAATCTGATAGGTAGCCTGTTCCCGCCCCTAGTACCCACTCCATAGTCCTCACTGAAACAAGCCCCCAAAAGTATAACTAGTAGAATGGAGACTTGTTTGCGCATGCAACTAGGTCTCTATTCTGGTTACTATGGAGAACCAAGTCTGTACTCGAAACTGCCATAAAACAAGTATGGAGAGCCATGTTCAAACACACTGGTTTTCCATTCAGCTCAGAAAAGTCGGGGGGCCCATTCTCAAGATAGGTGTAGGTCCCAGTGGTGGGACATGCACCTATCAGACTAGGCATATCCTAGCGATATGCCCTTAAAGTCTATATTAGGAATATATTGTGGATTGTAGTTATACTTGTGTTGGGGTTGAAAGTACTGCAAGTGCTATAGGAAACCAGCAGCGGGTAGACTTGTTATGTCATGGAAAGGGTTAGTTGAGATCAGTTCAATGGCATACAGTTCTGTCCTGGTGAGTGTGTGCCTTACACTAGGGTGGCTATCCGGAAGCTCGATGGGACAGCTGAGCCTGAGAGAAGGTGGGAGGTGGGGTGGGGATGCCTGTCGGCTCAGGGGACGCTGCAGGGGACAGAGTTCAGTGTGACAGCTGATAGAGAAAGCAAGCATGCAGTAGACCAGTGATGTGAGTCAGTGAGAGACAGGAAGTGAAGATGGAGTAGCCATTGAAAAAAAGGGTGGTGGCAGATTGGACGAGGCCGATGAGCCCATGAAATGTAAATAGTTCCTAATTAAGCAGAAAATAAGGAGAGGCTGGAAAAGGTCCCCACTCCCCAGGCAGACAGGGTCCGGGAGAAGGCAGGAAAAATCAGCAGGAGGCCTCACCATAGTAAATAGGGAAACAACTGTGAGAAGGACAGTGTAGAACATTGAGGCAGGCCAAAGGGAGACCCCTCTTAGCTGTGAGTTTGGTTGCAGAAGCATGCTAGGGTGTTGTGACATGGGTGAACTGTACGAAGTTTTGGACACATGGCCGAAGTAAAATTGTCCACTGTTTAACCCAGACAAGCCTGTTTTTTGAAGTTCTTTATTTGTTAAATGCACCACCAAACCCACCTATATTCCATACCCTCTCCCCCCCAGTAACCAAAAACTATTAAGGGTGGTTCACTCTGCAATGTGGTGGACGCATGTTGGGCACCTACCAATGCCGGACCTTTTTTTACAGTAACTAATCCCCAATTACACTGATATTTAATACAGTAAAAGGATATTGGATGTACAGTTTGTGCTTGTAAAATGTACATACCCCGGAATAATTTTAAGCTTTCTTGCCTAGTTTATACAGTGAGAATATGAATAGATAACATTAACCAGGTTTATTATTCCACCTCATTGTTTGCGTGTTGGGGTGAAGCCATTATTGTCATACTACTGTGTTTTCTCTAATTAAATCATAAAGCACCCAAACACATCCAAATGACCCTGATCAAACGTTTTCGACAAACCCCAGCTCTTAATACGATTTATATGCCCCCTCTAAACATCAATGACAGCTTGAAGTCTTTTGTGGTAGTGGTGGAATGAGGCCTCTTTTAATTTTCTCAAGAGGTAAAGCTGTCCCATACTTCTTGGAAAAAAAGCTCCAGTTCCTGTAAAATCCTGAGGCTGTCTTGTTATGAACAACATGCTGAATCTCTCCAAGAGTGGCTCAATTAATATTGAGGTCAGAAGACTTGTGAGAGACGTGAAGCCACTCCAGAACCTTACCTTTGTTCTATCTGTAGCCAATGACAGGTCAACTTGATTCATGTGTTTCTGACTTTATCTGCAGCTATCTGAGCCAGCATCGTACTAATGTCCTAAATCCCCTTAAGGAACCCACAACAGTATTTTGAGGGGGGAAACTGTAGTCGGGTCAAAAGAAACGTAGCAATAAAAGGAGTAGAGGTTTAATTTTCAGCTACTGTTTTTACTGAGTTTAGAATAATTGTCAGAATTCTTATTGTAACCAAGTATCTGTAGTGTAAGAACCCATTGTGTGTTTTTGAATTGAATATTGAAATGGCCAAATGGAACATTATCTAAGTGTATATAGCTGGCTAATTGAATTGTCTTATCTAAGTCACACAGGGTCACGATTAGTGAGATGTGTAACAAGGGTGCTGCCATCCCGCCCAAAAGAATGGGGAAAAGCGGGGCCGTCTCTATGTTGGGGCGATTTCCCTGCTCACAAGGATTAACCTATATGTAGAGTGAATAATGGAGATTCAACCAGTATGAATTAGATGTACTAAAATACATGGATGACAAACTGGTAGAATAGTGCCAAATATACTTGGGATCATATGTATACACATAGGAACGTACTGGTAGCAGATCAATAGCTCTTGTAGTATAATTACTAAATTACAAAATCTCAAATAAAGGTTACATTTTAGAAGGTGAGATAGCATATGTCTATTGTGCAGTGAATACGAGATCACAAACCCTGTAGGAGAAAAATTATTATAATTTTTCTCTGCTTTCTATCACATTTTCCTCTTATAGAACATATTTTTTTAAATCATCAGGTAAATCCCAGTCACCAGCTACATTCTAATCAACTCCCCTGAATCAAGGCAACCTGGCCAATTACCAGTTACCCTGGAAAACCTGATATACTTACACTGACAAGCAAAGGGTACAAATGATTTGAACTTTTGACTTTCAGGCTCCATATCTTACCATCCACTACAGCTTTAAACGTGAGGTTATCATAATTTTATAGACAATCATTTTGGCTCTCATACATACCTTTGACTTGCAACTATTTTGCATCTGCTTAGTGCTGCAGATTCTTGTCATGTAACTACAATGTTACTGTTTTGCTCCTAAAAATCTGAATTTTAAGTTTTATTATTTTCTTAGTATTTTATAAATCCATCCATCCATGGCTTTCAACACTACCTGAATCCTGTCCTTGGCTCTTGATCAGATTATACTATATCAGAAAGAAAAACTATCCCAGTTCTCTTTAACACATTTCCCAATGTTTGGAGCAAGACTGGTCGACTCACTTGGGTAAGAATACAGCTCCACATTGATGCCAGGTTTTCTCGGCCAAGAGACGACTCATTCGATTGACAGGATGATTGCTTGTTACATGTCTCTTTTCGTGGCTGGTTCTCGTGCTTTAGAACCAGTAACCGATTTCAACAATGGAAAACATGGGGCGAAGCAACAGGGAATGCAGAGTGTAGCAGGTCGCAAAACCGGCTGCAGCCTGAGGGGGCCCCAAAAGCCCTTCTCCGCATAATTGAGTCATAAATAATGAAAATGTCACATGATAGCGGGGGGCCCCATTTTAATATTTGCACTAGGGCCCAGGAGCTTCAAGTTACTCCTCTGCTTGGGAAATCAAAGCAGAAAAACACAATGAAGCTATAGGGAATGTGTGAACAGGTTGAAATTTGTAGTTATCAGAAAAAAAGATTGTTTCACCACCAGGAACAAAACAGTAACAATGCAGTTAAATGACTAAAAATCTGCTGAACTAAGCAAATGCCTAAATATGCAGTTAATCGAAAGTTTGTAAGCCGAAAACGACGCGACGACCCCATCCAGTTCAGCCAGTTTGTGCAAATTCGTTTGATCCAGATGAGTGCAAAAAACCCCAATGAGGTAAGAAGCCCATTATTCGAACAAATAAGGAAAAATACACATCCTGACTCCAGATCTGGCAATCAAGAAAAATCCTCTGGATCAGCGACCCTCTCCATGAATCCTAGACACTATACACTTGTTAAATATTATATAAGCACCAAAATGCACCAAACCTTCTATTTGAACTCCGATTATATGTATTCACCAATACAGAGTCCCCTGTCAGAGAAATCCATAGTTTCACATGCACATACAAGTAAAGAATCCAATCAATTTTTCTGTTAGGAGAACCTATCGTTTGCCTACAAGCCTTCTAAGGATGCCCCCTTATTCTAGATACAGCCCTGGGTAAAAATGAATCTTTTGATAGATATCTATATTGACCTTGATGTATTTAAACAATATAAATATGTCCCCCCCCTAAGTCGTCTTTTCTCTAAACTTAAATAACCACTAAACATGACTGAATCTTTCTGGTGATACTGTAGTCCACCCGATTCCATTTATTATTTTAGGTTTGTCGCCGCCATTGTACCTGATATACAAGCACTACAATGTCTGTTCCCCCCTTGTGCACTGGGTGCCCAAAAACAGAACACAAATATTTCCATTTGGTCTAACCATATCGACTTGTTATGAATGGGAGAATACTGCTCCTCATCATGTGCCTCTATGCCCCATATAATACACCCCATGATCCTATTACCCTTGCAGTCTGCTGCCAGACACTGCTGCTACAATTAATGTTAACTGTCCACCAGGATTCCCCAAGTCCTTTTCTCATGTCACTTTTACTCCAGCCTTTTTCCATTTAACATGAAGTACATGAAAAGAGATTTTATTCTCTTCCCCATGAGCATAACCTTAGCATTTAATCAGTGTTAAACCTCATCTGCCATTCTCCCTGTCCCAGGTCCTCCAACTTATCCATATCCCTTTGTACTAACACATTATCCATCTATTGTGTTGAATACTTTACAGAGCATAGTGTAACGTCTGCCAAAGATCCGATATTCACTGTGTAATACCTGTTGTAAGATCATTAAATGAAAATGTTAAAGAGGAAAGGGCCCAAGTACGGACCCGTTAGAGGTACCCCACAAGATAACAGCAAATCCAGATCCCGAGTATGTTACCGTAAATTACTACCCTTTGTTTCCTATCATTGATCCAGTAGCATACGCCACTTTGCCCACATATTCCCCCAGTCCAAGCATTCTCATTTTAATTACCAACCTTTTATGATGGCACCGTAATCAAATGCATTAGTAAAAAACTGAGCAATATGACAACCAGCCTCACCCCGATCCAGACTAGCACTGACTATCCCATAGAAGCTGATGAGATTAGTCTGACAGGACCATCCTTCATAAACCCATGCTTGAACGGCGATTATACATGTATATATTTTTCAGTAAGATAGCCCCCGGATAGCATCTACTGAGAAGAACCTATACAAACATTTTTACCCACAACAGAGGTTAAGCTTACCGGCCTAAATTATTTATTCCTGGATTCACTTTTTGACCCCTTATTTTTGAATATTGGCACCACATTTGCTAAGCGCCAATCCTTGGGACATAACCCCTCTTAAGACAGTCCCATAAATTTAATTAAGTAATAGGGCCTATCTATTACATCACTTAACTCCATAGTACACGGTATGGGTGTATGCCATCAGGCCGTGGGAATTTTGTCCTATTCTAATCTTCCTGAGTGCGGATCCACGTGCACTTTTCCTGGGTTTTAGACACGAAACATTTTTAAGTTGGAGTTTATAACCTCATCCTCTGTTCAACAGGAAGGTCATCCTCCTTTGGTAAATACAGTGGAGAAAAAAGTTTTTAAATAGATTAGCTTTTTTTCTTATTGCCTCTACTGACCTCCCCTCAGTATTTTTCAAGGGCCAACATTTTACTGTTTAATAAAGTCTAATTTAACTAATTATATAGTTAAAAAAATATTATGTTTTTAGTTTTACTATTCTATAGCAATATGTCTTTCCCTGTCTCCACATTGCTTCCTTTAATCTTTATTTTACACACTTAATTTTTTCCCAAATAGCATCCGCTACCCTCTTCACAACCCTCCTGATTAATAGTATGTGAAACGCTTTCTTTATTGTTTTTTTATTGCCTCTTAATACATCTCTGTTAGATCCACATTGGGATTATTTCCTGTAGCTAATTTTTATATATTACCATAAGTGTATGGTACCTCCACAGTGGTAAGCCAAGGAGTTTTTTAAAAAATATCCCATTTATTTATTTGTTCTGCCATATTAAAACCCCATGGCCACAAATGTATAAGCTCTCCGGGTCGAGGCGCCGTTTTGCCGCCAGTTTCCGCTCGGAATCAGCGCCTGATATTAAGTCGGGACGGGCCATGCCGCTCATACATATCATGTAAAGATCCGCCGGCAGCCCTCGGCATCTTGATCGGGCTCAGTGACGGGAATTAGGCGAAATTTCGGTGCTGCATCTGTAGATTGTCCGCCGGAGGTTGGTGCGATCATACATGCTGGTGAAAAAGCCGCTTCCGTCCACGTTCAGTGCGTGGGTCACAGTGCGGTGACATGTGGCGCTGTGGGTGCTGCGCCGAAGATATTCGCCGACCGAGTGAAGTGCCTCATACAGGGTGGAAGAAGTCCCGCCGCGCCACTGCCAGTGTTGTGGGGCCGCAGTGCTGGACATAGGCGCCGGCGGGACTTCGCCGAAAATCTGTTCCGAATGCGAGACAGGCTGGAGCTCGAGAAATCATTCCACATTCGGCGTCGTGAGTATAAAATCCAAAAATCGCCTTTAAAAGGCGTTCTACATTCTCAGTGAAAAAGGATCGGAAACAATAAAAAATAAACATATACATAAAACAAATCACTTCCATATCCATAGTCAATGAAAAAAAAAAAAAGACATAAATCATGTGTTATTTCTTTAATTTCGTTAGCCAAGGATCAATAGTATGTGGATGCAACGAAAAAAAAGAGAATAAGCCATGATTTACCTTGATATAAAATTTTTTTATTTCGTATCCCACATATTAAGTATCCTTTTATATACACATACTTCACAACAACTTTAGTGAGATATAATATGATTTCAAGCCATGTACAGTTTTATACCAGATTGCAATAGAAAAACCCATAGAGCGTCGCATCGCTGTCCCATTGGTCCGAAATTAACGGCGCCTCTTTTAAATTTCGATTCCGCCATAGAACTCTTATGAGAAAGCAGCTCGCGCTCTATGTGCTAACTGGACGAAGCCCCCGCTGCTATCAACCAATAAGCTCGTTTTCTGGCCTTTTACTTGTTTTTTGTTAACTGTCCGCCTTATAAATGATTTGTCCATGTTTCACCATAGGATAAATGGGCAACTGTCTCTCCTATACTGGATTGACAATTCTCCTCCATAGGAACTATTGGACATATAGTCGCTCCTATTCTGAATGGAGCAGGTTTTATGCACGCCCAATGAGAAAAGCTTTACAAATTTTGACTTACTGTCTATCCCAGGCAATACTCTCTATGGCACTTTCCCTAAGTAGCCCAGTCTCGGAGACTGTAACGCGTTTGTTCGGGTTTTTAACATGACATTAATAATTAAAGAAGATGCTCTGTCTTTATCGAGAGAAATGTTTTACACTGTAATAAATATATTTGATGATTAATACATCATGCCGCACGGCGCTGAGCGCCGATATTTGAGTGCGCTCATCTCTCCATAGAGTATAATGGGAGAAGTTAGCTCGCGCTCTGATTGGCTGAGCTAGCGAGGCCCGCTAGCTCAGCCAATAAGCTCTTTTCAGCATTTTTACTGTATTTTGAATTATCCCGCCTGGATTTTGATTGGTCAATTCTCCCATAGCTTTTAATGGTTCACTGTCGCTCCGATTCTGATTGGCCGGTTTCTGCCGACCAATGAGAATAGGTTTCAGATTTTGAATTACTGTCTTTCCCGGCAATTTGCAATATCATATTTGTTGATATTACGCCGTTCTAGAGTTGGAAAAGTGATGTTTTTTTTTATTATGTGTATTTTTTACGTGCAGCTCTCTTCTGACTGTTTTCGCCTTTATAAAGGCGATTTTTTCCTATTCATACTCTGCTGCACGGAGCGGAGCGCCGAGAGATTTCTGTCGCGATCTTCGATCTGCTTCCTCGCATGTTCCGATCTTGCTTCACTTCGCCTCCGCCGGAGCATTTCGACCAAGTCTGCTTGTCGGAGCGGAGCGCCGAGACTTCTGTCGCGATCTTCGATCCGCTTCCTCGCATGTTCCGATCCTGCTTCACTTCCCCTCTGCCGGAGGATTTAGACCAAAAAAAAATTGGTCTGCTTGTCGGAGCTGCCGAGCGCCGCGATTTGGCGAGCCGCGATGGTACATGCTCGGACTATACGAGCGCGCGCGTCCCGCCCCGGAACGCCTACACCGCGCCCCACCGCGCCCACTGCCGCCCACTGCCCGCCCTTCATGCGGACGCAGCGAAGGTGGCGAACGCTGCGTTCTGACAGCGGATTCGGGCTGGGAGGCGCAGTGTACGCCAAAAACAGGCGTAAAGCCCGTTCATCATGTCGCCCATTGTCCCTCTCACGGTTTTGGCCCCCCCAAGTGAATCCCAGTAAACCCCCCCGGGGTTTTAAAAAAAATTTACAATTTTTTTTAATTTTTGGA
>JAODAL010058228.1:0-22206 GCA_025379985.1 Phyllomedusa bahiana
GAGGAAAAAGGTGAGGGGCCCCCTGTTTCGAAAGAGTTACAATCTATTAGGGTGGGGGGAAAGAGAGAAGGGGAAAAGAAGTGATAGATTTAAAAAAGGGTCCAGCCTGGGGACATAAAAAGGGGGTTGTTTTAGGTAGAATTGGAAATTGAACCTGCCCCCACTATATACATCTTTATAAAAACTTAAGTCCCGAAAAATGAGATGAGTGCGTGGGGTGTGTTTGCTTGGGGGTTTTCTGGTGGCCCAAGACTGAGGAAGTTGTATTCTAAAGGGGCCATTTTAAAGCTATGAGGTTTGAGTTTCCCCGATCCCCCCCCGGGGGTAGCGGGCCCAAAGGGGTTGGGGGCCGCAGTGGGGAAGTTTGGGGGCGGGATGGGAGGTTGGATAAATTGATGGTGAAACCCTGATAGAAGAGGGGGAGAGAGCGGGTTTGGGGTGGTAGACAGAGATGGGGGGGAAGAGGTAGGGAGGAGAAAGCTTTGAAAGCCCTTTATAGTGAAGGATGGTTTATGTTGTCTCCTTTTACTGGATAGGCAACCGTGCGTGACTGAAAAAGGGTAAAACCCATCATTTATAGGGCTGGAGAAAAAGGGACAAGCCTGGCTCCCTCCCATTCGGGACGTTTGGAGAGGGGAGGTTTGCACAGGGGGGAAAACCGGGATAGCAAGGGTTGCGTGTCGAGACGAGAATGAAATAAGGGGCAAAAAATGGAGTTTGGGGTTGTTTCCCCACAGGGGGGGGAAAAAGGGGATGTTTGGAGTGTTTTTGGGTTGAAGGTAAACGGAGCGGGCGGGGAGGTTTGGGAAATTTTAGGGGGGTGAAGGTCGGGAACGAATCTGTAAAACCCCCAGACAGCGGGGGCCTGCTGCCTAGGAGTTATGGTGGTGCCACAAAACTGAGACGAAAGGGCAGGGTAAGGTCTGTTAGTAGATGGTGGGTTGACTAGAATTTCAGTTTTAGTGATTTTTTAAAGTTTTAAGAAATTTCAGGGGGGCCCCTGAGTCAGAGACAGCGGACAGACAATCCTGGGGTTTTGTTTCAGAGCAGGAGTGATGTCTCGGGAGGGGGGTGTATTTTTTTGGGTGTCTTTTGCATAGAATGGTACGGAAACCAAATTTTGCTGATGGTTTGGGCCCAAAGGGGGCTGTATTTGATTTGAAGAGGAGAGGACCCAAAAAAGGTCCCTTTTGGGAACCCCGACAGCAAAAGAGAAAAGGAGAGGAGGTAGGGAAACCCGCAAATGAGACACTGAAGGAAACGGGTTTTGCAGGTAAAATTTAGAACCGAGTGAGCGGTGTTTGGAGGGCAAAAGGTTGTGGTGAGGGAGAAGTTGGTGATCAAAAGTGCAAACGCTGCAAGGAATCCAGGAAGCAACCCAAAGAGTAGTTGCCCCGAGTTTTGTGTTTTGGAGATCTTTTGGGGACTTTAGTTAGAGCAGTTTCCCTGGAGGGTTGGGTGCCCGGAAAAATTTATTGCAGAGGGGTCAAGAAGAGGTTAGCAGAGGGTACGGATTAGGCGAGAGTAGAACCCCAAACGTTTCAGGAGCTTTGGGGATAAGGGGAGATTTTGATACCCGGGCGGTAATTTGCAGCGCAGGAGGGGTCCCGGAAAGGGGTTTTTCAGTAAGGGGGGGTTTATTAAAAGCATGTTTTTAAAGGGAAAAATGGGAAGATCCCCGTGGAGAGGAGGGTTTACAGATTTCAATTATGTGAGAGAAAACAGCGGAGAAATAGGGGCTGGACAAGGTGGGAGGGAATAATTGGGGTCACTGTAGAGCAGGTGGTGGGGCGAGCTGACAAGAGAAGCCTGACACTTTTTCTTCTGTCGTGGGTGTCAAGTGCTGAGAGTAGGCGTGGGGGGAGGTGCGGGGAGAGGGGACCAAGATGCTGCTGCTTGGGGTTTGAGATGAGATGTTTTTGCGGATTTTGGTCAATTTTGTCTTTGAAGTGAGTGCCAGTATTTCGCATGGAGGTCAGGACCGGGGGCCTGAGCTTTAGGCTGTGGAAGGGGAGTGGATCGGTGTCAAAGAGGCGTTTAGGGTTGTTGAGTGAAGGTTGCGATGAGGGAGGGTTGAAAATATTTTGTTTGGTGCAGTGAGTGCCGAGTGTGGTACGTCCGAGCATGAAATTTGTAGTGGAGGAAAGTCTGCAGGTAGCTTTGACTTTCTCCACAGACGCTCAGCACATCTGGAACATTCGCTGAGATGGCGAGTCTGATGGTGTTGCCATGGCTGTGGGTGTCTGAAATCTGGTGGTGCGTGGTGTTGGGAGCGTGCACAATAGTGTCAAGGGTGGTGGAAAGAGTTTCAATTATATTGTTTGGATGCCAGGTCAGGGCAGGAGCGGGAGGAGATTGGGTGCAGTGAGGACTGTATGGCGTTCTGTGAATTCCTTGAGTGTTCATGGAGTGGATCATTTTGAATGGGGAGACGGGACAGGTTGTGTCCAGAGATAGTGTGAGAGAAGTATTATGCGAAGGAAATAAGACTGAGGATCAGAGAGAGTGTAAGGAGAATTATTAAAAGTTAGAGATTGAGGAACGGTTACAGAAAACCAGATCAAGAGAGTTCCATCCTTGTGGGGGGAGATTTTAGTAAATTTTTGCGAGAGGCCTAGAGAAGAGGTTTGTGAAAGATCTGAGGGGCAGAGGGAGACAGGGGGGTCTCAAAGGGATGAAAAAATCCCCAAATGATGAGGTGGGTATTTCATAAGAGGAAGTGAGGGAGCCGGGGCAGAAAAAAGATCCAGAAAGGGCCCATAGACCCAACACCCCATCCAAGGGGGACACAGCTACTAAGGGTCCATAGAAAAAACACCCCCACCCAGGGGGGGACACAGCGCTGGGGGGGCCCCAAGAGACAACAACCATAAAGGGGCCCCCACAGCTGCTGGAGGACCCATAGACCAAACCCCCCATCCAGGGGGGACACAGCTGCGGAGGGTCCATAGAGACAACCCAAAAACCAAAAAGGGCCCCACAGCTGCTGGAGGAGCCATAGAGCCAAACCCCCCATCCAGGGGGGCCAGCTGCTGGAGGGTCCATGAGCAACACCCCCAAAAGGGGGGACACAGCTGGAGGGTTCCATAGAGACAACACCAAACCAAAAAGGGGGGCACCACAGCTGCTGGGGAGCCATAGACCACACCCCATCCGGGGGGGCACAGCTGCTGGAGGTCCATAGAGAAAACACCCCCAAAAAAGGGGCACCACAGCTCTGGGGGGCCATATGCCAACACCACCATCCAGGGGCCCCACAAGGCCCAAATTGGGTTAGCTCTAGGGAATTAGGAGGTCAAGTACCTGGAAGTCTTGGTCCTTCTCCTCCAACCAATGTCGGACATTTCTAGCCATGTGACATGTCGCATGGTCTTGCTGGAAGATCCCACCCGCCCCAGAGAAAACAATCCGCATGTATGGGTGTAGGTGATCTGCACAGATGGATTCATACCACAGTCAGTTAGAGTGCCTTCCACATGGATGAGTGTCCCAGAGAATGCACCGAAACATTGCTCAAATCATAGCACTGCCACCACCAGCTTGTTCTTCCAGCAATGGTTTCCTGATGTTTGTTCTCTAAAGGGCCGTTCACACGGCTTATGTTGGGCACGGATTGCAGCCCTATTGCGCGCCGTACTGCGCTGCAATACGGCTGGAATCCGTCCCAGTAACTACGGTAATCCACAGTTCTCATAGAGAACAGTGGATTCCGTCGCTCTTCCCGCTCGGCGAATCCGCCGGGCGGGGAGAAAGTGACATGCACATTATCCCGGCGGGATACGCGCCGTGGATAATGAAAGTCTATGGGTCCGGCGGGCAGTGCCCCTTATTCAAGCCGTAATTGCGGGCGGAATCCGTCCCGCAATTACGGCTTGAATAAGCCATGTGAACTGGCCCTAATAGTTCTCACCTGACTTGCCAATGTCCATTAGTTCAATGAAGCAAGAAATGTTACTAATTTGAGAAGACAACCCTTTGCCAACCAGCAGAGATCCAGTTCCGATACTGCTGTGAAAATTTAAGCCTTTTCTGCTGACACAAGTTGGTTAGCAGAGATGCAGCAACATCTATCTGCTCTGGTCCTCCATACACAATAGGATTCACTCAACTGTTGTATGAGACAGACACCTGGTAGCCCCTGGTTCATTATGGCAGTGAACTATTCCCCTGTAGCGTGTTGGTCCATCATCATGCACCTTTAAGCCAATGTTCACGCCTCATATCAGTGACACGCAGTGCTCTGCAGTTTCCATGACACTTTTTCGCAATGGCACCATTTGTCCACTCGTGATACCCTTTTCACCACAGCAGCACGAGACTGCGCAGTGTTGGAAATACCACCACACTTAGGCACCGTTCACACGGTGGTTTTGGCCGCGGGTTTCGCTACGGTCCTCGCCGCAAAAACTCGCGTGGGGAGACGCGGGTTTGCGGCGCGTGGTGTGGGGCACGGCCTGCGCCGAGGGTTTGCCCCCATGCAAATAGCAGGGGGCAAACCACGCCGCGAGCCAAGGCACAGCCGCGGCAGCACCGTGCAGCCGCCGCGCAGAGCATTCCCTGTCAAGAATTGACAGGAGAGTCGTCCACATGGCTTCGGGGCCGCGACCAAACCCGCGGTGTGTGAATATTAACGCGGTTTCCCATAGGAAACCATGTTAATAAACTAGGCGCGTTTTGGCCGCAGAAACCGCGTCGGAACCTGCGGCCATAACCGCGGCCAAATCCGTCATGTGAACATGCCCTTATCCTGAAAGCCAGTACTCAACTCTTAGAAATTGTCCCTTTTACCCATGACAGCAATGTGAAATGTGTGCAGACAACCTATCGCACACCTTATACACCTGCCCAGCAAGCTCGCCACATGTGACTTCCTTCATGAACTGCCCTCTACTGATGTCAAAAGTTGGAAGTGGTCATAATAATGTGACTGGACTATGTACTCGGCCATTAAATCGGCCATGGAGCTGCTGAATGCTATTTATTAACCATACATTAAGGAGTAGCTGTGCCAGATATTGCAGTTCGGTCCTATTCATTTTAATGGGGCTGTACTACTCTAAGTTGCAATACCAGGCATAGCCACTACTAAAAGTGTGGTGCTGTGTCTGGTAAACAGTGAAGGGAACGCAGGACGCTGTGGTTTTTTCAATCAGCTGATCAGTAAGGGACTACTACGACCTGATATTTATGGCCTGTCCTAAGTCTAGGACATCCATATTGTAGTCCAGGAAAACCTCTATAACCAATACCATAACTCTTAATCTGATAAAGTGCAGCAGTGTTATATTCATAATGTGGGTACAAAAAGTCACCTGAATTATGCCAAGCCCTAAAATACTGGCTGTGTTGACAATAATCATTTATGGCGAGACAATGGGTGATAATCAATATTGCTATATGACTGTTTCAATAGACAAGTGGTCAAAGGATTCTACACTAAAGACTAGATATGGACAGGTTAGGGAAAGTGTAACATATATACATTTTGTTGATGTGTGGCGGGTGCATTTAGTGCAGAAAACAATATTTGGTTCTGCACATCTTAAAAACCTTATTGAAAAATATAAGCCTAGGTGCACACTGGTGTGGCAGCAAAACGCAAACACAATCCAGTATCAGCAGCGCACCACTAGCACTAAAAACAATCAAAAAGAACATAGGAATGTTTGGAAAAGCATTTCTGCCACTTAGTCTATGTTCACACGGCTTAAAATGGGACGTATCTCGTATACAGGGTGATATACATCCCAGTCATTACGGTAATCCACAGTTCTCATAGAGAACTGTGGATTACGTCTCCTCTCCCTGCTCGGACAATACGCCGAGCGGGAAGATAAGTGACATGTCAATTATTCATGGCGTATACTCTATGAGAGCTATGAATTACCGTAATTGTGGGGCGCATTTTGCCACATATAAAGCGCAATATATGGCGAAATGTGCGCACACAAATAAGCTGTGTGAACATAAACTAAGAACCTCAAAATTTTTCATGTATTCTAAGTAACAAAAATGCTTTTCCAAACATTCCTATGTTCTTTTTGATAATTTTTTAGTGCTAGTAGTGCGCTGCTGATATTGGAGTGTGGTTGCATTTCGTGCAACTTATTTGGCCTTGGGATCCAGACACTAGTAAAAGTCTGGGTTGCAGTCAATAAATGGCCTAAGTAGGTGCAGAAAGTTGTTTAGATAAGCAAATAATCATGTCCTCAATCTTTTCAAAAAATAAGACTGACTCATGTGACATTGAGCTGATAAGAGGGAGTGAGAGCATGAAGAAAAGTTCATGTACAAGAGGGAGGAAGATTACAGATTACATATCCTCCTCCTGTCTCTGTGGCCCTTTCTTCTCCTCCACGCTGGTAGAAGTGGGATTTGCTAGTACTAGTGGATCTCAAAAAATTCGAATGTCATCAAAAATGTATCTAGTCAAATAGAGGAACCCCATATATTGTACAGATTCATTACATGCAGAGGGATATATATATTTTTTGTCATTTAATGTGGATGATTATGGTTTACAGGTAATGAAAACCCAGAATTCAGAATATTAGAATAGTATTGGAGTCCAATACTACCAAGTATTAAGTCTTGCCAGAGGGATCAAATACTTATTTTTCACTGCAAAATGCAAATACATTTTTATAATTTATACAATTTGATTTTCTGGATTTTATTTTGGACATTCTATCTCTCAATGTTAAAATTAACCTAAAATATAAAAATGTGGGCTCTATTTTCCTCCGGTATACATAGACTATGTGCGCTGTTTTCCTCCAATATACATAGACTATGTGCGCTCTGTTTTCCTTCAGTATATATAGACTATGTGCGCTGTATTTCCCGACGGTATATGTAGACTATGTGCGCTGTTTTTCTCTGGTATACATAGACTATGTGCGCTCTGTTTTCTTCCGATATACATAGACTATGTGCGCTGTTTTCCTCCAGTATACATAGTCTATGTGCGCTGTATTTTCCTCCAGTACACGTAGACTATGTGCGCTGTATTTCCCGCCGGTATACGTAGACTATGTGCGCTCTGTTTTCCTCCGGTATACATAGACTATGTGCGCTCTGTTTTCCTCCAGTATATATAGACTATGTGCGCTCTATTTTCCTCCAGTATACACAGACTATCACACTCTTGAGTCCTGCAGTATAGTGGATGTTTGCTCTATTAATCTCTATGGGGTCGGGGCAGCCACGTCTCGCTCTCCGTGGCAACCGTCCGCAGGTGACGCCGCTTACGGCCATTTTCCCCCCTGAAATCCGCTCCTATTTTTCTGCATCATTTTTCCGCTGTGTGCATCAACCCCTTGATTTTTTTTTTTCTCACAACTATGAAAACTGCATGAAATAAGCCTGACCCAGACCGTCTCATGTGGACAGGGCTGTGAGTAGCGGCAGAGACACAGCCCGGGTCAGTCAGTGACTACTCCAGGAGGACGCGGAGCCGGGGCAGAGCGAGCTGAGTTGATTTTCCCGCCACTATTCGGTGACGTCATCGGCTGGCCGTTGTCGGGGGACCAGCCGCAGGGAGTCGGGGGGTTTCTCGTCACGTGTCACAGCATGTCGGGATTCCCGGGTGTTCCCCGTCATTTATCGGGGTTCCCCGGCATTTCCCATCAGACCCCGGTAGTGTCAGAGTCCTCCTGTTACTCAGGCCGGGAATCGGCACCTTCTTCAGGACCGCTGCGTCCTCCTCGTCCTCTGCAGACACCGGCGGACTCCTCCACTCCTAGCAGCCGGGTGTCTCCTGGGGGCTGCGGCAGAGAGCAAAATAAGGGTGAGGACGACGCCCACCCGAGGGTGACCCGAATCACGCGCCAGGGCTCAGGTCACACGGTGTAGATTGGGTAAAAGTAGAGAGAACTGGACTGACCAATCAGACGCGAGCTTATACACCTCAGGAGAATGAAAGCAGCGATCTGATTGGTTGCTATGGTGAAAAGCTGTGCGGTTGCTATGGAGAAAGCCTGGACCGCTCTGTACATGGGCAATGGAGTCCAAGGCTATGTTCACAAGAGTGTAATTGTGGTGTGTGTTTTGGTGCGTAATTGCGCTGCACTACACAACGAAATGCACCCCGCAATTATAGCTCTCATAGGTTATGTCTACACAGCATTGGATAAAAAAACTCACTGAAAAACATTCTAAAAACATTCATAAAACTGTGTTTTTTGGTGCTTTTTTTGCAGAAATGCAAAGCATTACATTTGTTGTGGATTTCTGCAAAAAAAAAAAAAAGCACAAAAACGTTCGCCGCTTTCCATAGACTCCGATAGTAAATTTTTTTTACCTGCTCTGGCATTTTTTTGCAACAAGTTTCAAAAAACTGAGCGGGAAAAAAAAAAAGTTATGTGGAGACAATAGAAGGTTTTTACTATAGAAGTCTATGAGAGCTGTTTTCAGTAGTTCTTTTTTCAGCGTTTTTATAAAATGAAAATGCTGAAAAAAACAAACCTTTTTGTGTGCAGTGGAGACATAATCTATATAGAGCTATGAATTGCGTCTGTCTTTTCTGACACATCTTGAACTCTGAGGGGGAGGAAGAGGACTGACATGTCACGTCTTCCTGGCATTTATGCACTGGGGATAATGGACCTGAATGTCCCCCCACCTTTAGAAGTATGTGCTGGCACCCAGTGTATTGCAGTACGTACGTTAGTTCCGCAATATGGCGTGTGAACATAGCCTATGTTACTCCATATGGTATCTGGGCGTGTAATTGCAGTGGGCTCTTTTTACGGCAGATTACGGACCAGAAAGCATCTCTTCAGTGTCGAAACCTCATCTGAAAGCGCATCAATGCAGCACTTTTTAGGGTATATTCACACGGCTTAGTGTGGCGGGTATAGTACGCGATGCAATACGCCGTGTGTTTTGGGAGTCGCGCGTAATTCCAAAGCACGCGGTAGCCGGCACCCGGCCGACTCCATTGACATGCACGGCCGGTACCCGGCCGACCCCATTGACTGTTATGTGTACTGTTTTCGGGCCGTGCACACGGCCGCCGGGGGACGGCTTTTGTCCGCGGTTAGCGGAGAATAGCCCTCCCCCTTCGCATTAACATGTTCATACTCCGCCTGAAAACCGCCGGGTGGAAAATCCGTGCAGTGGGGACTGTTGCGCAGGATTTTCCATAGAATTGGTTAATAAAAGTTGTCACCCGGTTTGCAGACGGTTTTCAAAACCGAAAACCGTCTGGAAAAAACTGGGTGAAAACCCGTGCCGTGGGGACAAGCCCATTTCTTTCTGAAATGTCATTAAAAATGAATAACCAGGGCATAAACTGCCAAAAATTGCATCTAAAACTGAGCCGAGGTTTTAAAGCTTTCCATTGATTCCTGTGGAGACTTTGAGTGTTGAAAGCGCTTTAAGAATTGACATAAAAAAAGCGAACAGAGAAAAGGAGCGTGCGCGTCCGTAGTGTAATACATTATAACAAAAATGCTTATTAAAATAAAAAGATGTACTCTAAGCTTCCAGAGTTGTGCTTCTCCGGCACCACTCTCCGTTTGATGAGAGAAAGAGCGGTGAATAAAAATAAAACATAAAAACACAGGTATATTAGGAGACAGAGAAACGAAGGTGGGGGAGCTACAGATGTGAGAAAAACCTGGAAGACATGTCCATCAACTGAAATGACGAATAGTTTCTGTTCTAATAAAACAAAAGAAACATTTATGATAAAATATCCTTAAAGGGGTTGTCTCACTACATTGATTCGTCCTGTTTTCTTGGTTTCATTTTGAATTCAGGGGCGTGATTACACTAGGCTGCAGTAGAAGCCAGGTCTGTTGCGATAGCAATCAGTGCTGGCAGCCTATCATGAGAGATTGAACAGGTCTGTAGCGATAGCAACCAGTGCTGACAGCCTATCAGGAGAGATCGAACAGGTTTGTAGCGATAGCAACCAGTGCTGACAGCCTATCAGGAGAGATCGAATAGGTCTGTAGCGATAGCAACCAGTGCTGACAGCCTATCATGAGTGATCAAACAGGTCTGTAGCTATAGCAACCAGTGCTGGCAGCCTATCAGGAGAAATTAAACAGGTCTGTAGCTATAGTAACCAGTGCTGTCAGCCTATCAGGAGAGATCAAACAGGTCTGTAGCTATAGAGACCTGAGGAGCTGATGCAGTCCATACAAGAGGGAATATCTAGGAATAGGTAGGACACTGTTATTGGACATTTATTGCAAAGTGACTTCTTTTTGCAAGATCATTAACATAAAAAGCAGCAATCCTTGTAGTGAGATAACCCCTTTAAATCGTGGGGACAGGTTTGTTATTTATCTCCTTGAATGCCCATGGGCCGTACAATACGTGGGCTGTGCTACGCAAAAAATTCAAAAAAGGATGAATATACACCATTATAATATAAAGAAAAAGTATAGATTACATAGTGTATCTGGACACTTTGCAGATTATCATCAAGCAGATTATAAAAGAGTTAAGGCTACAATTATAGATCAAATCCATAGTTCAGTCCCAAATAGAATTGAAATGTTAAATAAAAAAAGAGATGTATTGGATTTTTATGCTACAAACCCTCAACCCATAGGGGCTCAATGAAGCCACGGAGGTTATTAAAAATGAGTGCGAAGAGTTAGTGGAAATAAAAAATCTTATATATAGTGCAAAGAGCTAAACTTTTAAAGAGAAAAGGAGGTGAGACAGAACCTTATTCTCAGTAATGATAAATATTAGGTTATGTGGTGCCACCTAGTGGTGTTTTTTAGTGTATATATAATGGTTTATTTGAAACTGTATAGATACTTTTTATTCGAAGTGTTACAATTTATTAGGACACTGTTTTAGGATTTTAGTTGATACTAGAGCGTATACGTGTGTATTTTTTTTATCGTTGGGTCTTTTTATACAATGTAGTATGAAGACAACTATTGTGATTGTATAAATTGTTTTTAAGGGTGCCGCCTAATTGTTTGAGCACTGTCTATTTAAAGGGGTTTTATCATTACTCGGTTTCGCAAACTTGAGCTGATTCTATCTGTTTCAGTTTCAAATCCAGGGGCGAGTTTCTTCTCTCAGTAGGCGTGTCTCTCCTCCCAGGAGGCGTGTCTCCCCTCACTGAAGGCTGGTGACATCATCATTCTGTGTGAAGCAGTGTAAGGGAAAGGATGTCTGGAGATGACAGCTCTGCAGCCTCCTGCATGCTTCTCTTGTCTGCAGACCTGTCAGCTCCAGACTGCACAGGCTACTTGTAACCAGAGCAGCCTCATTGATGTAACTAGAACACCTGCATTGCTGTAACCAGAGCATCTGTATTGGTGTAAGCAGTCATACATACAGCCTGAACTAATGAACTAATGAAACAAATGTGAGGAATGCTCACTGCCAACCCCCCCCCCCCCCCTTCCTCTCCCCCTCTGTTATCAGGCAGGAGGGAAAGCAGACTGTATAAGGCTGTTGTATGGGGGGGGCAGAGGCTATAAGGCTGTATTATATGAGGGGAGAGTGAATCTAACTATTAGAGAGTAATTGCCCATATCCTTTACATAGAGCTGGGATAGGAGCATAGCGAACCTGAGGCACTCAGTTTCAATTTCACCCGCCCAGAGGGGAGTACGCCTACACGGGATGGGGAGTAAGCCCACAGGGTATGGGGAGTAAACCCGCAGGGTATGGCCAAATGGGTCAGATCAGCTGCAGATTTTCTGTGGCAGGATTGCAGAATATAATCTGGAGGTTTTTTGCCTGAAAAATCCACAACAATTGGTGCAAATTTCATTGTGAATTTTACCACACATTTTTGCACTTTAGTGGGAGAAGGCAAAATTCACAATACAATCTGTAGATAAACCTTTCCACTGGATTCTAGTGCCGTCTCCCATTAAAATCCGTGGTCAAAAGTCTGTCCCAATTGGTGTGGATGTTTGAGTGCAGACTTACAGCAACAAAAACTGCTGCAGATTATATTCTGTGGACCCACTGCAGAAAATCTGCCCGGATCCACCATGTTTGAATGTTCCCTAAATGTGCCCATACACCTTCAAAAGCTGTCGGCTTCATGAGTGCTTGTTCAACAGCTATTCTTGGTCAACAGTTAGGCTATGTTCAGACGGCTGATTCAGGCCGTAATTGTGGGACGGATTTCGCCCGCAATTACGGCGTGTGTACGGGGCAGGAGCTCGCCGGCCCCATAGACTTTCATTATCCACGGCGCGTATCCCGCCGGGAGAGGAGACGGAATCCATAGTTCTCTATGGATAGTTCTTGCCATGATTAAGGGTGAATTGCCACCCGAAATGCGTCAGCAATAAACAGGGGGTTGGTCTGTGCGATATTATGGAGTGCTTGCAACATGTTTTAATGGATCTTCAATAAACGTACTGGATTTTATTTGATCGTTGGGAACCGCTGTGCCAATTTTTCCTTGCCTTGGATTACCGTAATGACAGGGATGGATTTCAGAGCAGATTCATATATAGTTTGTGGGGAAAAATTTCTTGATTCAAATTTCTGCTTATTCTGGATTAAGGAGTCCAGTGGGCGGTCTTATCAGCCTTTCTTGCATGAGTGTGCATAGAGTGATAGCTGTCGATCACTGATAACACTGCCACCTGGACTCCTTTACCCAGAATAATTTAAATAAAGAGTCTACAAGTTCTGCTAAATCTTTCCCCACAAACCTCTCTATCCATCTGCTCAGCATCTCCTGCCCTGAAACCTTCTGCCGGCAGATCAGGTCGCATGCCCTTAAAGTAGCGCTAGAACGGCAGCAACGGGACATGTAAGTTAATGTATTATATAGCAGTGAGCAACTCTTTAGACCCTTAAAGACCAAGCAATTATTTTTTTTTTCCATTTTGTTCATCGTTGCTTGACATAAGACAGAACTTTTATTTTTTTTTCATCAGCTTAATCATATGAAAGTTTTTTTAGGGTTTTATTTTTTAATGGAAGTATTTTTGAATATGTATAACTTATTGATTAACTTTTATCAATGAAGATCATTTGTAACATTTTAGCATCTGAGGAAGTGCCTTAGGGCACGAAACGCGTTATGTGTTTTTGTTACATTATATGTTAAGGGGAACACCTTTTTGTATTTTTATGGAATAAATGAGCATTTTATCCCATGCTGTCCACCATACATTTTTATTCCTGAAATGAGCGCCCTGTCCACCATTTTGTTTTTGCTGTATCCTATTGTTTGCCCGTCGCCGTTTTTTTCGGCTCCGGAGTGAGGGGACTACGAGGCTGCTGTTTCCGGGGCTCAGCCAGAGCCACCCATGCTTTAATGAGTGTTGTGCCTCTATTCTTAACTGCACAACACCACCAGGTGAGCACCTTTCCTTTGTTTTAATAATAATCATTAGTTTCACATAAGAGCGCCACCTCTCTCTTTTTTCTATTTTCAGTTCTTTAGCTTCAAGCCCACACTTCCTGTTCAGGCTGTGGGCGGTTCTACAACTTCAGGATCCCACTTCCTGTTCAGGCTGTGGGCAGTTATACAGCTTCAGCCTCCTTCCTGTTCAGGCTGTGTGTGGTTCTTTAGCTTCAGGCTCACACTTCTTGTTCAAGCTGTGGGCAGTTCTACAGCTTCAGCCTCCCTCTTCCTGTTCAGGTGGTTGGTGGTTCTACAGCTTCAAGCTGCCACTTCCAATTCAGGCTGTTTTTGGTTCTATAGCTTCAGGCTCCCACGTCCGGGTAAGGCTGTGGGTGGTTCTATAGCAATGAATGACATATCAGCTCTGTTCTTCCTAGCTGTGCCTGTTAGAGGGACATGAGCACTGGAGGTTTGTAAACTGTAGTGCACAAGGCTACAGAGCTTTAATGGATTAAAGTTGGTCAGTAAGAAACATAAACAATCTCTTGTGCTGCTGATAAGACACAGCAGGGAGGGATATCACTACCCCGGCCACTGCTAAAGCAGAGAGCGGTGTTTGGTAACCTGGGGAAGCTTGAGTACACAAACAGAAGATAAGTACTGCTCTAACTCTGAAAGAAGGCAAAATCAGAACAGCAATGTATTGGTAATAGATTTTATTTAACTTTGCATGTTTTAAGCTAATTGATGTGGTGAGAAAACCACTTTACTGCTTGCAAATATTATATTTCTATGTGATATAATTGTACATGTGAATTTAGCAGAGGAAATACCTTTAAGAAAAGTTGTGCACCCTCGCTCCACATTGAGTCACCAATCTTAACATATTTGCAGAGACATAGAATTATGCAGAGCACTAACACCTGGCGTGCACTAACAATTCCTAATTTCCTTAAAATTTTTTATTTTTTTTATGATTTTCATCCACAGAATCCTATTTTGCAGACAAAAGTTCCTTTACAGAAAATGCCAGTGCGTTTAATTTTACCTCCGTTACAAGCAGCTCTTCAAGGAAGGCACCAGGCAGTCCCTGTGCCAGGAACGTAGCAAGCGGCTACTGTATGAAATCCAGGATACAGACGCCTGTGACGGGACCCACAGGTAGTGCTGCCGGTTGCCTGTATTATTCATATATACGGTATAGTTCATAAGTGTAAGCGGGTGATTGATTGGCGGTAAAGAAATTAATTACAATGAGGCAGAATATATAAAAAATGAAAGGTTTATTACATAAAATGAAATAGAATGATACTTAGCTGCAGTTACAGATGTTATCAATGCATAGTTCGTACAAAGTGAAGAGGGGAGCCCCTGCTGTACCTCAAAGTACAACCCATCTTGCTCGATGACACAGAAAGGTTGCTGGGCGCATGCCATGCCCCAGCCGAGGCGAAGCTCTCAATGGCACAGCAAGCCTTTTTATACTAGTCAGAGCTGTCTCCCTTAACGCTCAGGATGGCCAAACATAGCATCCCTTAAAGGGGTTGTCTCACTACATTGATTCATCCTACCTCAGTCCTGTTTTCTTGATTTCACTTTGAATTCAGGGGCGTGTTTACTGGCTTCTACTAGACTGCAGTAGAAGCCAGGTCTGTAGCTATAGCAGCCATGCTGGCACCTATCAGGAAGAACAAACCCCTTTAAAGGGGTTTTGCCCTCACTACAAGGTTGCTGCTTTTTATAGTTAAAGATCTGCAAAAACAGATCACTTTGCAGTTCATTACAGGTCAACTCCATAGGCTGCCACAGGTGCTATAGCACAGACCTGTTCATCTCCCAAGGCTGCACACGGCG
Organism: Phyllomedusa bahiana; assembly: GCA_025379985.1. Lineage (NCBI taxonomy): Eukaryota > Metazoa > Chordata > Amphibia > Anura > Hylidae > Phyllomedusa > Phyllomedusa bahiana. Next base: position 15,152 of record JAODAL010058228.1, read on the forward strand.
TATAGCTACAGACCTGTTCAATCTCTCACATAGGCTGCCACACTGGTCGCATAGCACAGACCTGTCAATTCTCATCATAGGCTGGGCCCGGGCCCGGTCGTATAGCACAGACCTTTCACTTCATCATAGGCTGACAGCAAGGTTGCATATACAGACCTTTTTCAACTCTCCTTTTAGGCTGTCAGCACTGGTTGCTATAGCTACAGACTTCAAATCTCCCTGATAGGCTGCCACGCCGTCGCTATAGCTACAGACCTTTTTGATCTCTCCTGATAGGCTGCCAGTGCTGGTTGCTATAGCTACAGACCTGTTTGATCTATCCTGCCAGCACTGGTTGCTATAGCTACAGCTGCAGCCTAGTAGAATCCAGTAAACACGCCCCTGAATTCAAAGTGAAACCAAGAAAACAGGACTGAGATGAATCTATGTAGTGAGACAACCCCTTTAAGGTCTTATGCACATAACTAAACCATATACATAGAACCTACATGGTGGCACAAGGAGTCTCTAAGCTTCTGTATTATAGAGCTGTGGGTGCCTCTTGTACTGCCATTGTTATCTCTGTGAGGAGCAGTAGTCTCCCATTGAAGCAATGCTCCACTTATGTTTGCTTTTTTGGAGGGAGATAACAAACCCCCTCTTTAATTTTTCCGCCGTGAAATCAGAAAAATCCTTTTATTTTTCATTGAGATTTCCCTCCGCTTCTGCTCGTTCCCGGCAAATTTTTGGTTCGGGGCGTAGTGGAAGGGAGAGGGCTCGCCCGAGGAGAGGTCGGCATGGCCAGTTTGGATTTTAAAAAAAACCCGAGGGTGGCCCTTATCCCATTTTTTCCTGACAGCAGCATTTATGTGAAGGTGAAATTTATAAACTTGTTTGGGTGACAAGATTTCCTCCCCGATTTTTTTTTTCAATTTGATAAAAATAGTGATTTTTAACCAATGTGTTTCTAGCGTAATTACATTAATTTGGCATCAATGGGACACAGTCGCGGCCTGATCAAATACTATGGATGGTCATCTAAAAAATATCTAGAAATCACATGGCTGTGATGTGGCAGTAGTACAGTATTTTTTTTTTTTTTTAAATCAGATCTTTTTTATTGACTTTTTCATTTTCAATACAATAAAGTTGTTAAACAATAAAATGAGTGTACAAAAACGACAAAATTCTTAAGAGTAGAAAATCAGCAATAAAAAGACAATGTTCAAGCTATAAAATATATGGAAATATGATAAAATAATTCCATTGTGACACATACTAAAGAGATCCAAGACACAGAAACAAAGCCCCCCCCCCCCCCCTCCCAAACAGAAACCTAAAAAAGGCAAAACCTGACTATTATTTCAACAATCTGAACATTACAATTTCCTCGGGTGTTGTACCCTCCCTCACATGGCTAAACTACTCCACTGCCCAGCGCAAAAAATGAAAATGCGGTTCTTAAGAGAAGAGAAAAAGGGGGAGACCTGGGGTGTCCAGCCAAGGACCCCAAATCTTTTCAAATGTGGGTAATCCCCTTCCTTTTACATATACACCTCTCTCTAGATGGATTAAGTTATTCAGTTGTTTATATACTCTCGAAAACGTTGGTAGAGATGACTGCAACCAGGGGAAATTTGCAATTTAAGCTTACGAGCGACATAAAGCATACGAGAAATACTGATAGCAATAGTGGAATCCGCTGCTGTATCCGGAAAATAACCCAAAATACATGTCAGTGGTTCTGCTTGTATTGTGATACCGTGCACCCTATGGATTAGACTGAGAACTTCCTTCCAGAATGGCCCTAGAATGGTACACTCCCACATCATGTGCATAATGTGGGAGTGTACCACAACCGTCACACAACCGTCTCCGAGACTTCTCCCGTGCTTCACCCACACTCTGGAACTCACTGCCCCAACACATCAGACTCTCCTCCACTTTCACCAGCTTCAAAAGCAACCTGACAACCCATTTCTTCAGGCTTGCCTATAACCTTCACTAAACTTGTCACTACTTCCTCCACAGACATGTCTGCCCCTCACCTCCTATCTCTTCCCCCCTCCTTGTAGATTGTAAGCCCTTGCGGGTAGGGTCCTCTCTCCCTCTGTCGTGCCAATTGTCGTTATCACTTATCACTGTACTCGTTTGACTTATGTAATGTATGTAACCCCCTCGAATGTACAGCGCCCTGGAATCAATGGCACTTTAAAATATATAATAATAATAATAATAATGTCTGCATTATCCCAGTGCATCTTGGACAGAGCGAGTCTGACCGTGCTCCAATCTTCTGAAGAATCACAGGAGATTTGTATGCCTTATGTAACAACATAAGCTTGGAAAATCGTTGAGCCTCGCATAGTGAGACCTTAGTTGTTAGACTAAGGATATCCAACCATTGATCCATCGAGATAGGGCCCATATTAGCCTCCCATTTGGCCTTCACTGGAAGGTTGACGTCCCCATTGGACTTAGAAAGCAGCGCCCGATACACCATGGATATTCACTCCTTTGGTAGTGGACGGTTACATAGCAAATCACCAAAGTAACTGTATGAACAGACAGATTCAATGATTTTTCTTGAGCCACATTATGCATGTCTAAAATTGCAGGTATTGATAAAAAAGGATCTGTGAGGGAGCTTAAATTCTTCCTGTAGCTGTGCAAAACGTTTAATCTCACCATCTTTCTGCACTTGGTGAACATTAGTAATTCCACTAGAGATCCAATTACAAACCCCAAGAGCTTATAAAATTCTGGTAACTTAGGGTTTAACCATAAAGGTGTAAAATTTTAGTACATCGCACCATATCCGTTAGCCTTTCCGTTATCCATACCTTGTACATCAGGGCAAGGGTAGGGTGATTGCGTGTATCAGTAACACTACTCCCCACCTCCAGGATACTGCACAAATGTGGCCGTTTATACCACTGTGCCAGTAATCTCCCAGTTCCCCCCCTACCTTCTGGATGTCCCCCACCGGTAAAATGCTGCCTCTGGGAGGCCAAAAAGTAAAGCCATGCATTAGGAATAGACAAACCACCTGAGAGTTTGTCCCTTTGGAGTGTGTCTAGCTTAATTCTGGCATATTGCCCTTTCCACAACATGGTACGAAACAACTGGTGTAACTTATGAAAAGTAGTCAGGGGAATCCAGACTGGAGCATTGTGGAGGATATACAATTATTTAGGCATTATCACCATCTTAATGAGATTTCCTCTCCCTATAACTGTAAGTGGTAGCTTACACCAACTACTGATTTTATTGCTTAGTTTAGATAACAGTGGAGTCACATTTAGACAAAGTAGTCATTTAAATGAGGGCTAATCACTATCCCCAGTTTACTTGAACTCGCTTACCCCCTGTGATCTGTTCAAAATTTTGGGAAAATTTCAGAGGGCATTGGATCCAAAGGAAAGGGAGAACAGACTTGTTCCAATTAATCCGGGAGCCTGACCAGTCCCCCATTTTTCTTGAATATATGATATAATAGGACCCACTGACCTCTCAACATCCCCCACATACAGCAGCATGTCATCAGCATAGAGTGAGACACGCTCCTCTATGTCCCCACATCGAAACCCAGTAATGTCTGTGGCTGTACGTAACAGGCACGCAGGGGCTCAATCACCAGCGCGAAGAGCAATGGGGACAGAGGGAAACCCCTGCCTTGTACCTCTTTGCAATTTCCAAAAGAGTCCCCGAATATAAATTCCCTGCTTTAACTCTTGCCTTTTGGGTTTAGCATACAGTATTCGGAACAGCTGCAATAAATTTGGGGCCAAAACCCATCTTCTCCATAACCGCCCATAGGAAGGTCCCTTTTCAACGCTGCCCAAAAGCCTTGGCTGCATCAAGTGAGAATATTGCCCGTCTACCAGTGTCAGAGGAGCTCAACTGCATGTTCAAGAACAACCGTCGTAAATTAGTGGTGGTTTGGGCTTGTTAGGCATGAAAAACCCGATTTGGGCATCATGAATTACCTCTGAGATTATTTTGCTCAATCTGTTAGCAATACTTTAGCTATAAATTAACGTCAACTGGTAAAAGTGAGATGGGTCTATAGGAATCAGGCAGTAAAGGGTCTTTGCCGGGTTTTAAATAAGAACAATAATCGCCTCTTGCTTGAGCAGGCAAGTATCCCTCTTCCATATCATCTCCCAATGTTTTCAGGAGTTGAGGCAGTAAAATATCTTTATACATTTCAAAAATTCTGACGGAAGGCCATCTCCTCCCGGCGCCTTCTCATTAGGGGCCGAAGAAAGCGCCTCATCTAGTTCTCCAAGTTATGGGGTGCTCCATTAATTGCCTAGAATCACCTGAGACTTTGGAATAGATATACGGGCAAGATATTCATTTAATTCTATCAGTTGGCCTTTACTTTTAGATGAGTTTGTCTGCTTGAAGTAAGAAACCAATGCTGAAAGAACTTCAGTCCTCTTTACCAAACCCCACCCCATTTTTAAAATTTCAAAATTTTCAATATGCATTGCAGACTGCTGTGAACGAATTACATTGGCTAGGGAACCTACCAGTACTTTCCCCTTGCTCAAAATATTTCAGTTGAGTAAAATAGCGTTTATTGTCTGCATTATTATCATATGGTCTCTGAGTTGTGTCTGGGCCCCCCTCCAAGCTCAGTTTATGAGCATCAGAGGGATCTTGAATAAATAGACTATCAGATCTGATCACAGCAGCCTGAAAGGGACTTAGTAAGTTCTCTGGTTCTGGTTTTTCGCCTACTAATTGCTTTAATAATATTCCTCTAATGAATGCTTTTAATGGTCCCACACAAAAGCACTAGAAGCGGTTCCTCATTTGGCGCACAAAGTCAACTAGTTCATCAGTCAAAGAACTGTGGATTAGTTTGCACCCAAAATGGATTTAGACGCCAAAGACCCCTAGGAAGAATTGCCCCTTTCCCCCAAAATTTAGCCTAACTCTTAGCGGGGGGTTTGGGCAGACACACTCCGCACCATTATATTCTATTTCCTGGACAAACCCAGCAAAGAGTCAGATCCTATAGCCAGGTCAATCCTTGATAATGAACCATGAGAGGCAGAATAACATGAAAATTGGACCCAAGTCGGAAAATTTTAATCTTCAGATATTTTCTAAGCCCCACTTCTTCCAAGAGACGCGACAATGCAGTGGGTCGAGTCTGGGGATCAATAGTACCTCTATGCATTTTATCCCAGTACGGGTGCAGCTAGGCATAAAAATAAACAAGAAAAATAACAGTGACAACCGGAGAATAAACAAGAAATAGTAATACTTTTCTGAGAACCTCTCCTGAGTATGGCGGTTGGAATATACAGTGCAACCAGAATCACAGTAATATTGTAAAAAGAGCAAAGAATACAAAATATCCACCCTCAGAGTCAATTACTGATTTTTGACAATTAAATGAGATAGAGTGATGCACCATTACACTCACGCCCCTTGCATGTGAGGAATATACTGAATGAAATGCTGCCCCCATCCAGTGGACAGACTCTTTTGTCAAATGAGTCTCTGAGAGACAGACAATAGCTGGTTGGGCTTGGTTCAGCCAGGAAAAGACAGCACATCTTTTAGAAGCCTCCCTCATACCCCTTACATTCCAGGCGATCACATTAATGCAATTAGCCATAAAAACATAGATTGTTATTAATGTCTACGGAGAAAGTCATACACACCCGAGGAAAATACTTCACACAGTCTGATACATACCTTGCTTCGAGTATCCCCCAACCCCAACACAAGGAAACTTAGTAAATAGCAACACATAAACATTCTCTTCCAACCGAAGGGGATTGAGAAAACCCTCCTCTTGAACGACCTATAGAAATGTAAAAAAAAAACACTTAAAAAAACTACAGATGCGTGCAGAATAACACTCCCGCATTAAAGTATTTTTGCCCTTTTGAACACCCTGAGTAGGAAGACTAACTGTTAATACTGTAACTTTACAAAGTGAATGAGCTACATTACAAGGAAGAAAAAGGACACTCAGTCTGCCGGGTCAGAGAGCCTTATAGTTTCATAGTTTGTAAGGCTAAAAAAAGACAAGTCGTCCATCTAGTTCAGCCTGTTGTGCTAAGGTGTTGATCCAGAGGAAGGCAAAAAACCCCCAATGAGGTAGAAACCAATTGTCCTCATTTTTGGGAAAAATTCCTTTCCGACTCCAATCTGGCAATCAGAAAAATCCCCTGGATCAATGACCCCTCTCCTGAATCTAGTCACTGTAACTTGTTATATTATTACGCTCCAGAAATGCATCCAAACCCTTTTGAACTCGGTTTTTGAATTCACCATGACAAGTCCCTCTGGCAGAGAATTCCAAAAGTCTCACTGCTCTTACAAATAAAGAATCCCTTTCTATGTTTAGGTAGACACTTTAGTTCATCAAGACTAAGAGGATGCCCCCTTGTTCTAGAAACAGTCCTGTGTATAAATAAATCTTGGGAGAGATCTCATATTGACCTTTGATGTATTTAAACATATTTATTATGTCCCCCCGAAGCCTTCTTTTCTCTAAACGAAATAACCCTAAATCTTGCCAATCTTTCTGTGTACTGTAGTCCACCCAGTCCTTTTATTTTTTTTGTGCCCGCCTTTGTACCTGTTCAAGCTCTACAATGTCTTTCCTGTGCATGGTGCCCAAAACTGTCCACAATATTCCATGTGTGGTCTAACCATTTACTTGTATAATGGGAGAATAATGTTTCTCATCATGTGAATTTTGCCCCCTTTTAATACACCCCATAGTCTATTTGCCCTTGACAGCTGCTGCTGACACTGGCTGCTACAATTAAGTTTACTGTCCACCAGGATTCCAAGTCCTTCTCCATGTCACTTTTACCCAGTGTTTTTCCATTTAACATGTAATCATGTAATGGATTTCTCTTCCCCATGTGCATAACCTTGCATTTATCAGCCTAATTATCTTTTCATTGGAGTCCAGCCACTGCAGCGCTGCACCTGGAGAATCAAAATGGTGGGTATTTCCCAGCGCCACAACACGCAGCTTTGCTGGATACATCATAGAATATGGCACTGATGGGTTCCTCAATCGGTGTTTTTATACC
>JAODAL010058229.1:0-22206 GCA_025379985.1 Phyllomedusa bahiana
TTTTGGGGCTACTCACCTCCCATAGAGTTACATAGGCCCGTTTAGTTCCTCTCTGATTGGAGATTTCATCTTTCCCTAAATTTCCTCCCCGCCTTACCTACCATTGGCTTATTCACATTTCCCTTCCTTTTTCAACCTATCAGCATCCTCTACATGTTATTCTATTGATCGATATCACCTTACTCCATCACTGTAGGTCACAGCTCTTCTCTTGATTTCTATTGGTGGCAGGGCCGGACTGGGACTAAAAAGCAGACCTGAAAAAACTTTGAGACTCTCGGTTCACATATTTTGATCAAAAGATGTTTAAGCTGCCCACGACTTTCAACGTGATCTCAAAATCGGGCAGTCCTATCCTATCTTTACCTCTCAATCGAGCCAATCAGGCCTCTCGCTGGGTCAACCGACCTCCATTATTCAGAGAGAAAAAATAAAAAACACCCAACCTGCAAGCTGCCCTTCTTATGACAGCCTGTGAGAGTGGGCGGGGACAGAAACACAAAATGGAAGCACCCTTTCCTTCCCATATAGGTTAAAATCAATGTACACCAAGTATAACGTATGTTTCTGCACACAAAAACATTTCTGAAAAAACGTATGCAAACCTGGGTGCCGCTGGCGGCGGTCTGTGTGCGTACATGTATAATTACATGTGTGCCGCAGCCCTGCCAGTGGCACCCAGGTTTGCATACGTTTTTTCAGAAATGTTTTTGTGTGCAGAAACATATGTTATACTTGGTGTACATTGATTTTAACCTATATGGAAGGAAAGGGTGCTTCCATTTTGTGTTTCTGTCCCCCGCCCACTCTCACAGGCTGTCATAAGAAGGGCAGCTTGCAGGTTGGGTGTTTTTTATTTTTCTCTCTGAATAATGGAGGTCGGTTGACCCAGCGGGAGGCCTGATTGGCTCAATTGAGAGGTAAAGATAGGATAGGACTGCCCGATTTTGAGATCACGTTGAAAGTCGTGGGCAGCTTAAACATCTTTTGATCAAAATATGTGAACCGAGAGTCTCAAAGTTTTTCATGTATGATAGATAGCATAAATGCTTCTTTATGGATTTCCACGTAGTAAAAAGCAGACCTGGCACAAAACACCCACCAGCCCACACACAATATCCGCCTCCGAGTTTTCCCTTGGTCACAAACTTTGCCATTTTCTAAAATAAACAACATTATAAACAGAGGCAAGAAAGTAAAGGTGGTGCAGAGAAACCCCTAATCACAGGGTCAGGGACAGGTGTGTACACTATATTTACTATTTTGCCATAGGCCAACTTAAACTCTATCAGTTCTCTATCTATTAAACACTAAAACGTAACTTTTATTATATGAATAAATATAATAAAAGTTACGTTTTAGTGTTTAATAGATAGAGAACTGATAGAGTTTAAGTTTGCCTTTGGCAAAATAGTAAATATAGTGATCAAAAGTCACTCTTTGTTCTCTTGCGAGATTCACAATTTTTTGGAGATTAAGGAACAGGTGTGCACTCTCTTACGATCAGGACAAGTGTACGCTACCACTATACAGTGCCAAAAAGACCTCCAATACTGCGAGGTAGAGACCACAAAGTGGCCAGATCACCTGCAATCACAGGTCACCATCACATGACAGTAAACACAGCACTGATCAAACACAGAAGCAAAATAACCCCTGACATTCAGTGACTCACAGATGATGTCTTCTCTGCTGAGTCACTTTCTTTCCATTTTCTTCTCCATATGGCACAGACCATCATGACGACTTCTCCCAGCCATGACTTGTCCCTGAAGAATTCACCACACAAACATCTTAGACTCCTCAAATTTTTCTAGCACCTCTTTACCTGTGGCCACACCTGTGTACAAAAACTCCCCATCCATAGCACCCACAATAGTAATAATGACCCCTTTGTGCACCTAATAATAAAAGTGCCTCCAGACATATATGGGGTGCCCGTTTCTGCACAGAGTTTTAGTTTATATTTTGTTTCCTTATATAGTAGGTAGGTAAACCCCTAATAAGGACATAGGTAAAACCCCTAAATTAAATAGGTAAACGATATACCCCCCAAATTTTGGGGAGTTAGACCCTAATTAGGTAGGTAGGTAGGAATAGTTAGTACCCCAATTAGGTAAGTACAGTAGTTATATAGGCTCCTATAAAGTAGGCTGGTAAATAAGTCCCCATTAGGTAGGTATGTAGGCTGCAGCGGCCCAGAATCCAGCAACCCACCAGTCTCGTCCGACTGGTACCTAGAAAGTTTGAAGCAGACAAGTGGCCCAGTTTAACGCATCACAATAGTCTGTGCCTCTGCATGGGCAGAGTAGGGCCTGTAAATGAGGAGGACCCACAGGGGTCGGCTGCTTCTAGGCAGAAGCTAATGTGGGTGGCAATAGATGATTGAGGAGCGTGTGTGGTCACTGCTAAGTTGCCTGGCATCTACCTCACACGTGATTGCACTGAGCAGTTTTTCAACATTTGTTTGCGGCGCGCTTCTGCACACACAGTCCTGACGCTGCCAGTGCTTAACTCTGATGGCCAAGATTGAGTTCACATGTCGTATAGTGCCGTGTATCTGTGCGCCACAATACACCTGCGGTTGAAAGTACGCAATGGCCAGCGCTTACCTTCCCACAGCAGTGTATAGCGGCCCCACACAGGACAAACCGTTATACGCTGTGTGAACCCAGCATTAAACACAACACTAAGATGTGTGTGCGCTCCCCCATCTGGCTTGCTCTGCCACACAGTCGAAGTGACAGGAGCAACGACCAAAAATAAAAATTAAAATTGAAATACCTTAAGGCTGTGGGGGCTGATGGCCTAGTAGGATGCAGCCCTGGGAATCTTTGTTGAGGCCTGCCTGGGACGCTGCCACACAGGAAGGGGGCGAAGCTTTGGGAGTGGGTTATATGTTTTGCAGCCGGTGGTTCCCTGTAAGAGAACTGTTTTCATAATCTTAAAGGGCTCTGTGCTCGTGCAGCCGGCGCTGCTCCTGCCTCTGATCAATCATGTGTGACAGTCTGAGCTCCAGACCGTGCTCCGCTATGGCCGGCTGCTGCCTCACACTATCACACATGATTGATCAGAGGCAGGAGCAGCGCCGGCTGCACGATACACAGGGCGGCTTGGTCCTCTCCTTATTTCCATGCTGGTACCCTCAGGAGACAGGACAGTGTGTGCGGCTGCGGCTCAAGCACTGTCCTGAACTCCTGAGGTGTGGAGCAGGGAGCGGTCCGTCGCGGCTGCCCAGTGCAGTGGCCGCAGCTCATAACTCTGCTGTCCTGCTGCGGCCAGGAGCGGCCGATCACAGCAGCCGCGGCGCTGCTCAGGTATTAATAGAAGATAGGAGCAGTGCCAGCTGTAAGAACACCCAAAATATATTTCGGCCACAGAGCAGGCGGCCCATTGTGATCCGGCCCCTCTGGATTTTGCCCGGTCGGACAAATTCTCAGTCCGGGCCTGATTGGTGGAGTTGTATCTCCCGCTTCTTCCACAACAATCACTACTGTTTTCACACCATTTTTTACATCTCCCGCCCTATTACACCTGGTCTTCTTCTCCGTAAATGTCTTTGATGTTTTGTAACAAATTCAGTCATTGGACAATACAATGACCAATAGTTACATTGTGCCTTTGATTTATACCCTATGTTGTTTCAAAAATTGTATCACTCTTGTCTGATGAAGCGCTGGTGTTATGGCACAAAATGCGTTACTTTGAGTGTTTTAGAGTGACAAGGATTAATACTCTTTGCTCACGTTACTTTTTATAATAACCTTTATAGTAATACCCTCATCTTCGAGAGAAGGTTTTTTATCCTAGAACTGGGCACTGAGTTCATCTTTTTTCTGCGTTTATCCACTGTTTTTGCCCGTTGCTGCAAATCCGGCTCCTGGAGTGTGGAACCAGCGGCTGCTGTGTAGAGGCTCGGATAGAGCCAATCAAGCGCATACGAGTGTTGTGCCTCTATAATAATACACACAACATCTCTAGGTGAGCATACCTATTGGATTTCATTTGTTTTATACTTTTTTACTGTACTTCACATAGAGCGCCCCCTCTTTGTTTTTCTCTTTTGCTTCTACCCTGCAGAGCGTAATTACACCATTATTGAGAGGGAATGCTTGGCCATTAAATGGGCACTGGACTCTCTCTCTCTCTTAATAGGTCAATGATGCCTTCATGGATTAGAGTCCTGCAGGACACACAAGGTTCCTCTGTTCACGCCAGCAAATGACCAGCTTGACTTGAAGTTCACCAATGACCATCTGGATGATCCAGAGGAGGCATGGGAGAAAGTTATGTGGTCAGATGAGACAAAAAAAGAACTTTTTGGTACCAGCTTCACTTGCCATGTTTGAAGGAAGAAGAAGGAAAAATACAACCCCAAGAAGACCATCCCAACTGTGAAGCATGGGGGTGGGAACAACGTACTTTGGGGGTGCACTGTATTGAATGGAGGATGGATGGGTCCATGTATTGCGAGATTTTGGCGAACAACCTCCTTCTCTCAATAAGAGCATTGAAGATGGGTCGTGGATGGGTCTTCCAGCAGGATAATGACCCGAAACACAGCCAGGGCAACTAAGGAGTGGCTCTGTAAGAAGCATTTCATGGTCGTGAAGTGGCCTAGCCAGTCTCTAGACCCGAACCTAATCGAAAACCTTTCGAGGGAGTCATAACTAAATGTATTCCAGCAGCAGCCCTTAAACCTGAAAGATCTGGAGAAGATCTATATGGAGGAGTGGGCCAAAATTCCTGCTGCAGTGTTTGAAAACTTGATCAAGAACTACAGGAAACGCCTGACCTCTGTAATTGCAAATAATAAACAATTGCAAAAAAATGCAAATTATTTAAAAATCATACAATGTAATTTTCTGGGTTTTTTTTGTTTTTTTTTAAGATTCTGTCTCTCACAGTTGAAGTGTACCTACAATAAAATTACAGACCTTTATACTATTCTTTGTAGGTTGGAAAACTTGCAAAACTCTTCCATGACATCACTGAGCTGGTGGATGTTGGAGACCCTGCGCTATTCCACCTTCCATCAGAGGATGCACCACAGATGCTCAATAGGTTTTAGGTCTGGAGATGTGCTTTGCCAGTCCAGCATCTTTACCTGTGTTTTCTTTAGCCAGACAGTGGTCGTCTTGGAGGTGTGTTTAGGGTCGGTATCAAGTTGGAATACTGTTATGCGGCCCAATTTCCGAAGGAAGTTGCCCTGCTTCAGTATGGCACAATACATGTTGGTAGTCATGGTACTCTCAATGAACTGTAGCTCCCCACAGCACTCATGCAGCCCCAAACCATGACATTCCCATCACCACGCTTGACAGTAGGCAAGACACACTTGTCTTTGAAATCCTCACCTGCTTACCGCCACACATGCTTGACACCTTGTCTTCAGCAAACTGTTTGCGGGCTTTCTCGTGCATCATTTTTAGAAGGGGCTTCCTTGTGGAATGACGGCTATGCAGACCAATTTGATGCAGTGTGCAGCGTGTGGTCTAAGCACTGACGGGCTGACCTCTCACCCCTTTAACCTCATCAGTAATGCTGGCAGCCCTAATATGTCTATTTTGAAAAGACAATCTCTGGATATGACGCTAGGCATGCGCACTCAACTTCTTTGGTCAGGTATAGTTAGGCCTGTTATGTGTGGAACATGTCTTGCTAAGCTGCTGTGTGGTCTTGGCCACCATGCTGCAGCTCAGTTGCAGAGTGTTGGCAATCTTCCTATAGCCTAGGCCACCTTTATATAGAGCAGCAATTCTTTTTTTTCAGATCCTCAGACAGTTCTTTGCCATTATGGGCCATGTTGAACTTCCAATAACCAGTATGATAGAGTGTGAGAGCGATAACATCAAATTTAACCCCTTAAAGACATTCGTTGTATGAGTACGTCCCAGGGCCGCTAAGGGGCTTTGCAGGGGGATCGCGCCGCGACCCCCCCCCCGTACAGCCGCCGGGTGTTAGCGGCAAATTGCCACTAACACCCGGCAGTAACAGCGCCGGCGGTGGCTCTGCCCGCTGGCGCTGTTTTACTCATTAGACACCGCGCCAAAGATGGCCGCGGCGTCTAAATGAACGCCGATCGGTGCCCGCGCACCGATCGGTACGGTCATCGGCACCGGCGCAGCGATGACCGGGCATGGTGGTGGGGAGCTTTGTGAAGGCTCCCATCACTTACCCTGGCCGGTTTGCCCCACTTCCGTCCGCAGACAGGAACTGGGGAAACCGCCATCTTTGTACACCCTAATGCATTGCCTATGCAATGAATTAGGTTGTATTAACAATCGCGCCACATAGTGGTCAAGTACCATAGCTGGCCTCAATGTTACAGTAAAAAAAATAAATAAATTAGGTTTTAAAGTACAAAAAAAAAAGTATTAAATGTTCAAATCACCCCCCTTCCCCCATTTTACAAATAAAATCATTAAAATAATAAAAAAGTTACACATATTTGGTATCGCCGCGTCCGAAAAAGTCCGATCTATAAAAATATAACATCATTTATCCCGTACGCTGAAACACCGTAGTAAGAAAAAAAATACCAAACGCAAACTTTGCGTTTTTGTCATTTAATGTCACTCAAAAAATTTGAATAAAATGATCAAAAAAGTTGTAATGCATTCCAAACAGCTAGTGATAAAAAGTACACTTCAGCCGCAAAAAATGCCCCCTCACTGACGACCGAGTGATTAGTACAAAAAAGTTATTGGTCTCACAAAATGGCGCCGTGGCGCAAATTTCAAAATAAACATGTTTAGGAAATTTTTATATGGTAACCAAAACATAACTGAAACCCTACATTTTGGTATGCCGGATGCGTAACACCTTAGAAATACAGATATCCACAATAATTTACCGAAAGATTGAACGCCGTAAAATCAAAACCTCGCAAACGATGGCTAAAATACATTATATTTCCCAATTTGCCCCACTTGGAATTTTTTTGCGGTTTCCCAGTATATTCTATAGTATAGTGAATAACACCATTAGAAAGTACATCTTGTCCCGCAAAATAAAAGGCCCTACATGTTCCTATGTAGGTGGAAAAGTTATGGCTTTCAGAAGGCGAAGAGGGAAAAACGAACGTGTCACCCAAAAAAAATGCCTGGTCCTTAAGGGGTTAACACACCTGCTCCTACATAACACTGTGGAGGGAAAATGGCAAATTTGGCACAATTTGTCCATTTTCACTTAGGAGTGTGCTAACTTTTGTTGTCATAAGTTTAGACATTAATGGCTGCATGTTGTTGTTATTTTGAGGGCACACCAAATTTACACTATTATACAAACTATACAATGACTACTTTACATCAAAGTCTAATATCTTCAGTGTTGTCCCATGAAAAGATATAATTTTGATATTTGACAAAATGTGTTCTGCAACAAGTTAATCTACGAAACCATTTGTATACATAGTAGAGAAAATCAGCACAGATTTCAGGTGAAAGTGCGCCATTCCCAATGTGGGATAATTTACCAACCTACAAGCACCAATTTTATTGCATACTAGCAGAACTATCTGGCTTTGCATGGGGCTGTTTTGTTTAACTGTTTGTTGTATGTGTGTTTAATTAACCCCTTCAGGACTCAGCCAGTTTTAGAACAAAAGACGTAGCCCCATTTTTTTTTAAATCTGACATGTCAATTTATGTTGAAATAACTTTTTAATACTTTTACCTATCCATGTGATTCAGAAAACTGTTTTCTCATGACACATTGTGCTTTAAGTCAGTAAAAAAATTTGGTCCATACAATCCTGTTTATTTGTGAAAATATTAAACTTTTGATAAAATTACCATTTTCAAAGTTCTAAAATCTCTGTGTAAGATAATTATTCCACACAAAATAGTTTTTAACTTGCATCTACCATATGTCTACTGTAGGTTGGCAATATTTTTTAAATCTTTTAATTTTTTTACGACATTAGGGGACTTAGAAATTTAGTAGTATTTTTTTGCATTTTCACATTTGGTAGTATTTTTTCACATTTTGCAACATAGATTTTTTTAGAGACCAGTCCAGTTGTGACCTGGCTTAGAAGGGCTTGTATGTTAGATACCCCCATAATTTACTCCATTTAAGAAACTACACCCATTAAAGTATTCAAAACAGCATTATGGGCGACATGTATGAAGCTCGCCGGGTCGGGGCGCGCATTTTCCGTCTATTTTAACCGCGAAATCTGCACCTGATTTATGTCGGTGCCGGGGCGCGCTCATACAGTCCTAAGTAAAAGTCCCGCCGCTCTTCTCCAGTGTGTTAGGCGCAGTGCGACTTAGGCGCAGTGCGTCGCTGGCTCCTGAGATTCTCCTGCCGGAGGTAGTTGCGGTCATCCATGCGTTGGAAAAGTCCCCTGCGCCTCGCCAGTGGGTGTGAGGCGCAGTGCGGTGACATGGTCGCAGTGCTGCGCTGCGCCTAAGATTCTCCGTCCCGAGAGGTGCACTCTGTACATGCTCGGGGAAAAGTTCCCCCTACGCCTCGCCAGGTGTGTGGGGCACAGTGGGCGTGGACAATGGCGCAGTGCGGGACTAGGTCGCCGTGCGGGGACTGCGCCGAAATCTGTTCCGATGCGAAACAGCTGGAAAACAGCGAGAAATCAATTCCCCAAGTCGGTTGCGGGAGTATAATCAAAAATCGCCCTTTATAAAGGCGCAGAAACTTCTCAGCAAAAAGAGCCGAAACCTTAAAATAAAAAATACATAAAACAAAATCCTTCCAAAATCCTAATTCAAGAATAGATATAGAATAATATTAGGCGTGAAATAACAGTAATTCAAATGACTGAAAGCTATTCTCATTGGTCGGCATAAAACCGGCCAATCAAATAGAGCGACAGTGAACCATTAAAACTATGGAGAACTATTGACCAATCAGAATCAAAGCGGGACCAGTTCAAAATACAGTAAAAAGGCAGAAAAGAGCTGATTTGTTGAGCTAGCGGGGGCTGGCTAGCTCAGCCAATCAGAATAGGAGCGACAAAAACACATTAAAAACCTATGAGAATATTGACCAATCAGAATAGGAGCGACAAAGACCCATTATATCCTATGGAGAAGTTTTGACCAATCAAAATCCAAGGCGGGACTTCTCCATTGTTGTCTTATGGAGAGAGCGGCGCATCTGAAAATCTCGGCGCTCAGCGCCGTGGCGGCATGAATATTAATAAAAAAAATAATTTTGATTCAGTGGTAAAACAATATCACATAAAGAGCTAATAAAAACCCCCCCCTTCGTGAAAAATAAATCAGTTAAAACCCGAACGCGTTTGTACGCCAGAGACGCGCAATCATAGGGAATACAATAGAGAGAATCGCCGTGAAAATACAGTAATTCGTCAAATTGTTTAAGCTCATCTATTGTCCTGTCATAAACCAGCCAATCAGAATAGGAGCGACAGTGGCCCATTATAAATCCTATGAGGAGAATTTGACCACTCATAATAGTAGCGACATAAGACCCATTATAACCTATGGAGAAAGAATTGACCATTCATATTCAAAGGCGGGATATTTCAGAAATACAGAAAAAAGGCAGAAACGAGCTGATTGTTTGAGCTAGCGGGGGCTCGTCCAGCTTAGCCAATCAGAGCGCGAGCTAGCTTTCCATAGAGTATAAATGGGAAAAGAAATTCCGAGCAGCTCTGTGATTGTGCTACGTTAAAAGAGTGCGCCGATATTTGGAGCAATGGGAGGAGCTAAGCGACCGCTCCAATGGGTTTTTCTAATGCATCTGAAAATAAAAACAGTACATGGCCGAAATAAAATAGAAGACTAACAGAAGTTGTCCCGATGTTATATAAAATAGAATAATAATATGGGGTATCGAAAAAAAAATATTAATCAATAAAATCAGTTTATTTCTTTAATTTTCAATATTTTTTTTACGGTGTTCACCGTACGGGTTTAAATTATGTAACATATGTTATAGGTGGTCGTACACACGCGGTGACACCAATATGGTTACTTTATTTATTTTGATCTTTTTTGGGCCCGATTGGCGTTTTGTAAAGGGGAAAAGGGCGGTGTCGAGTTTTTATATATAAATATTATTTAATGTGTAAGTGAGAAAAACATATAAAACAATATTTAAAACTTATTACACCATTAATAAGCAACTATATCCCCATATGTAAAAGAAACATCAAACCGCACAGTGAAAAGCAAACTTTATAATAGATGTATGAAAAGTAACCATTGCACAGCTGTTACTGCAGTGTACAGGTCGCCATGGCAACTACTGACACACAAACCCACAACGCGATTTTGGCATGGTGAACGACACCAGACTACCCGTAAAATGCTTTCCCGAAAGCAATCCGGGTAGTCGGGGTAACAGACCAGTGAGCGGCATTTCAGCCCTTTGTGCCGGATTCGTGGAGGCAGCAGAGCTCACACCCTCTTGCCTGCGGCTTATCATTATCTGCGACCATACAGGCTCGGTAATTAACGCTTTAATCACCCTCGGCCGAGCTCACTTCGCCGGGTGAAGCAGCATGAAGCCAGCGGTAATTTAACCGCATGTTCCATTTCGCGATCGGGCGCGGCTTGCCCGCAAACCCACACGATTGCCAGGACGTATGCATACGTCCAATGTCGGGAAGGGGTTAAAAGTTGCGTTTTATACTTTGCCTAATTAGGATATTCATATCTAGCAGTGATTTATTTGATTTATTGATTTTGAGTTTCCATATTATTGATTATATGACATTAGCAGTGATTTGAAGCACATACATGTGCAACAGCCACTGCACTCAGGATCATTATATTTGAATTCTAAAAAATATTTTTCTGTGATCCTGATTGCGGATGCACTTTCAAAGTTTGTTGTGATTGAAGTCGGAGCCTACGGTAGTACTAGGGACTCCAGGACATTGCTAATGTCAAGTTGGTAATTTAAGGAAAAAACATCAACCTCTTTTTGTCATTCATTACATTCATATAAACTCAACAGATAGTTTGTTAATCTGCTTTTACTGCTATGTCAACCTTATCGAAGTATTCAGATATCTCTCACACAGCTTTTCCTTGAGACAGATGCGGTGTCTGCTAGAAGCAATGAAATACAGGCCTTCCTCCTCCCCCCCAGATATACAGAGCCGCCGTTATGGAATGATTCGATATCAGCTAATGCTTTCAAACGTACAGCAAATTAATAAACTTGTCCTTAGCAACCACCAATTAACCAATCAGTAAGTGATAGAATAGTCCATGGGATTAAAAAGTTCTATTGAATGCAATTTACAGTGATTAAAGCAGATTTCATGTCCCCAAGCCATGCGTAAAGGTTCAATAGCTTCTCGAGCTCCGTCTGTTTCGCAGCAATAATAATTAATATAATGTCTGGAGAGGCATTTAATTGGATCAATGAGTGGAACAAAGGGAATTTCCACACCTTATTTGAATCATCTTGACGAGTTGTGCCGTGTTCCCTAAACGCCCGAGGACCATCCAGAGGGGCGCTGACGCCTTACCATCGACTGCACGGTCCTGTAGTTCCTGTAATCGACATGGGCCTGATCAACCTCACAGAAACATTTAAAGTTTGCAGATTTATTTTATAAGTCTGTGACTTATATGTTTTTATTCGGACATTCTAGTGAAATTCTTTTGGAGTGGTTGTCGCGTGTTATGAGTTTTGGGTGTTCCCGTAGGAGACCTTTTTAAGCGTTCAGTGTGCCTCCAGGAAGTGTCTGGTACATGTATGCTTATCATATGGATATACCTTTTAAACGCTGCCCAATTAATGCCTCGCTGTTTCTCTTTAAAGTATATCGTGACTGGATATTGTAATTTCCTTTTGGAATCATAATTTCATTGTAGGCCAGGAGCTGGGCTCCAATTGTAAAAAAAAAAAGAGATATCATGGATACAGTCCCTAAAATCGACCCGGTATGTTTTGGTTTTTTTTTTGTGAAGACTGAAGCCTGTCATAAGGTATATACAGATACAGTTATATACAGATATAGTTATAGACAGATGATCTGAATTCCTGAAGAGAACTGGTTAAAGACAATAGCAAAAGCCTGTTATAGACAGAAGATCTGGGTTTCTGATAAGCCTGTTTTAGACAGATGATCTGCGTTACTAAGTGAGCTGGTTAAAGAGCATCCAAAATCCTGTTATAGTTAATAGACAGATGATCTGCGTTTTTGATAAGCCTGTTTTACAGATGGTATAGAACAGATGATATTTGAGATTTTTCATGCTGATGAGCAGAAGACAATTGATTAGTGTTAGGTATGTTTGGGGGCTTAATCTCAACGTACATTGTGTTATTTGTTCTGTTATATACTTAGTTAAGAAAAACTGCATTCACGGTTAATTTTATATTCAATACTACCTCACGTTGTTATCTATCACACTGAAATTCTGCAGAGTGGTATAACCTTGGCTTCGATTTCAAAGCATCTGTTAAGGGGTCTGTAGCTGCGTGGCACACTTATTCTCCCCTCGGCTCTATGGCGTACAGAAAAATTAATAGCGCTCAGTCAAAAGGTGCAGTCGAGTAGTTAGATCGAAGAGAAAAATATTAATATATAAATATAAGACTTGAGAGAAAAATTAATGAAACACTCTGTGTAATGAGCATAACTCACGGAGGTACAAGCTAGTATGAGGGGACAAGCACTGAAAGTAAATAACGATGTCTTGGCAAGCGAAAATTACAATTGAAACTAAAATGTAAAAAAATAAGAAGGATTTGAAGATTGCATATTAAAAGGAGTAATCTGCCGCCTATTCCAAGATGGCGGCTTTCAATGTTGTTGGACAGACGTCATCAAATTTCCACTAACGCTAAAAGTATTGCATAGATTTGTGGGAGGGAACGTACAACACTGATCACTCTTGTATTACCCTCAACTCCTGCCCCTCCCTGTATTCTTTCCTCAGAACCCGTTGCCAAACCTCCAATATTTCCTGTAGCCATTTTTATGAAGTCCAAACATTCTCTGTATCCGGAACGGCAAAACCAAACCCCAACCCTTTCCACTTTCTGTGCCAAATATGTAGTCCTAAGCAGCCAAAGGAACCCGAAGTTCCGGTTGAAGTTGAACAGCGCCATCTTGTCTTCCACCTACAAACGTTCCAACTCCCCACCTCTCCTCCCGTGCATTCAACTTTGTTACTGCTAAGTTAAACATTGATATGCAACTGTCGAGTGGATAACGTTCTTGCCACCACAACTGCAACATCACAACCATCCCTGCAACCACTATACCCTTTGCTCATAGCATCTGGGACATTCTATGTATCAGAAATACTGCAAATTCTATATAAACAGAGGATTTGACCAATATATCACTGCAAATAATAATCCCTGTTAAAACATAACTTTTACTAGACTATCTAAAATTAATACAATCAGACCCCTATAAATTACCACTACATACCTAATGATACAGCAACTGTGTACTATCCGTCAGTGGAGTATCGCCCCGATAAAGGGCGGCTCCGCTTTTATGACAGATAATATCACTATATACGTGTATAAAACCCCTTTAAATCCCCGCTCTCCCGACGCGGTTCCCCCGTACAATTTTAAGGTTCATCAGGGGATTCAGAAAACTCTCGCTGTGGAAAAAGAGTACGCTATATACAACGCATATACAACCTATCTTAAATACATATACCTCCTATTCAAATTCAATAGGGAGACTGATACTTAGTTTTAGATGCTGTCAGGTATAGAAATGATACTCCCCGCAGCTCCTTTGGTATGCTGGCACCCAGGATAAGAGGGATACAGAGCAAATCTCTCTGCTTCCCTTAAATCCCTCCAATGGCCCCTCAAATGTATAACAAATAAGCCCCCTAACATTCCAATTGGTATATTTACTTTATACCTATTGCCGGTTCCTATAAGTTGTGCGCGTATCCCGCTTTGAACCGGTTCCGGGATATTAGACTGCGCATGTCCGGAAGAGAAAAAGCATGTCATTTCCGGTTAGTGCCGCCGGGAAACTGACTGCGCATGTCTGAGAGCCGGCCCAGACCATGCGGCGCCCGCGTTCTAAAAAACTTCACTGCGCATGTCTGAAAGAAGAAAACATGTCACTTCCGGTAGGCTGCCGGATCGTCACTGTACATATTAAAAGCACCGCTGCCCTCTGCGCTGGAGCTCAAATGCGTGCCTGACCAGATACCTCATAAGGCAGCACGATAACCATGCGAGTGCACTCGTTCCCGACGCCACCCCATCTTCACAATGTATATTGATAGCAAGCATTCGGCGGACTTTCGCCTTATGTTCTCAAATTTCCAGAGCAATTACCATAAACAACACACATAGGTTAATAAGGGCTTAATACAGGGCCATAGATTTCGGGTACAGACATTCACTGTCCTCATCTGACTTAAATTATCAGACTGTAGGTAATCAATGAATATAATGAAAAAATATAATATAGTACTGATACATATCCAATGGTCAGATCTGAACTATCAATAGTGGTCCTCTATGGAGAGTGCGAACAAGACAGAGCAGAGTGAACAGACCCAAAGCAGAGTCTATTCAATAAAGCAACCAAATTGCAAAGTCTCATTGAGGCCCTTTGGATGAACAGAATCCATACGATAAATCCATTGGGCCTCTTTACATAGAATTCGTCTATCCCATTCCCCTCCTCTGGGGGATGGTCTCACGACCTCTAAGATCAGAAAACGCAGAGATTCCCATTCACCATTATGATGTTCCCACACATGTCGGGCTACTGGCGTGTCTCTCCTATTTCGTATGTCCCCCAGATGTTCTCCCACCCTTCTTTTAAATATTCTCCTTGTTTTTCCAATATAGTTAAGTGGGCAGGGGCATGTACACATATAAACTACTCCTTCTGTCCTACAGTTGGCAAAATCACGAATGAAAAATTGTTTTCCATTAGAGGCACTTGTGAAGAATTTATTGTTGTAATATATGGGCAGGCTACACATCTCTGCCCACATTTAAACATACCAATCGGTCTCCTTTCCAACCACGTGCCTTGAGAGGTTTGATGTATAATGACTAGGGATCAGTCTATCCTTGATAGATCTACCCCTCCGATAGGTTATCAAAGGGGTTGAAGGAAGATATCCTTTTAGATCCTGATCCAACATTAAAATTCCCCAGTATTTTTTAAGGATATTACACACTTCTAAATTTCTGTCATCAAAAGTTGCAACTATACGTGCCTTATTGTTGTCTTTATCTTTCTTGGGGTTTACCTTGTAGCAAAGTTGTCCTATTCTGTTTTTGTGCATGCCTGAAAGCTGATTCAAGGACTCTTGAGGGATATCCTCGATTAAGAAATCTCTCTCTCAACATACCTGACTGTCTCCTAAAGTCCTCATCTCTGGACAATTTCTTTTAAAACTCTCAGAAATTGACCCTTCGGTATTCCTCTCCTACAGGGCAATGGATGGTAACTTTCCAGTGTAACAAGCTGTTAGTTGCTGTAGGTTTCCTATACATATCTGTATATATTACCATTTGAATCTTTAATGATAAGGACATCCAAGAAGGGTAAGACATCTTCCTGCATTTCAAATGTGAAATGCAACCGATTTTGTTTTTTTGAAGTTGTGCAACAAACTCCTCAAAG
Organism: Phyllomedusa bahiana; assembly: GCA_025379985.1. Lineage (NCBI taxonomy): Eukaryota > Metazoa > Chordata > Amphibia > Anura > Hylidae > Phyllomedusa > Phyllomedusa bahiana. The sequence continues at coordinate 15,581 of JAODAL010058229.1, forward strand.
TGACACCTGTGACCTTCCCATAGAATGATGATGTCATCAATGTAACCTCCCCCAGAATAAAATCTGGGGGGCCATTGATCCTCTCCTGGGTGGGATACCAAGGTGGCCTCCCACCAGCCCAGGAACAGATTTGCATAGGTGGGGGCGCAGGAGCTCCCCATTGCGGTGCCCCTGAGCTGGTGGAAGGTCTTGTTGCAAAAGACAAAATAATTATGTCTTAGCACAAAGTCAAGTAGTTTAATGACAAAAGCATTATGAGCCTGGAATGCTATACTTCTTGTAGACAGAAAATATTCTACTGCCTGGATACCGTTTTCATGTGGGATATTACTATATAAGCTTTCTACATCTATAGAGCCCAATAGTACTTCTTTGCTAACTGTAATCCCGTCCAATCTACGCAAAAGATCAGAAGTGTCTCTTATGTAAGATGGCAGTGTGGTTACAAAGTCCTGTAAGATATTATCTATATAGATCCCCACATTTTGCGTAATTGATCCTACACCCGAGACTATTGGTCTGCCTTTTAGTGGAGTATAACCCTTATGGATCTTAGGAATCGAGTAGAATGTAGGTATTTGGGATTAGAGGCATCATAAATTTAAATTCTTGTGTTTGATATCAAGCCTGTCTCTAAACCCTCCACAAGTATCCTTTCTAGTTCCATAATAAAGGTTGTTGTTGGATCTGAAGTAAAATATGTCATAATGCCTTTTGTCCTTGAGAAGATCGTTTACACATTTGTTTATACATGTCATGATTAATATAACTATATTTCCCCCCTTATCGGAGGGTTTGATGATTATAGACTTATCCCGTTCCAGTGCTGACAATGCTCTAATTCCTCTCTATTAAGATTTATGGAAAGGTAACCTCTGTTCACCCAGATCACGGAAGTTCTTTTGAGACTATTTGCAAAAATAAATCAATTTCAAATGTATCCACTGACTCGGGGGCATTCTCCTACTTTTGAGTTTCAATTTAGTTTGTCCCTCTCTTATTTCTTCCTCCTCCATAAGGGACACTAAAGTACGTATACCCTCTAAATCCTGTGTCGTAACACCCAATTGCTGGCATTCAATATCATCTTTGATTTTAAAAAATTTATGCCACTTGAGCTTACGCACAAATAGATGTAAATCTTTAGTCCATGAAAAATCACTAAACTTGGTGGTGGGCACAAAAGTCAGGCCCCTCTGTAGAATCTGTAGTTCTTTTTTACTCAGTTGCCTATCTGTGAGATTAATTATCTGATGTTGATCTGATGTCATTGTTTCTGACGGTGTCTCAGGCCGGACGCGGGGCCTCTCCAACCCTCTAAAAAAGGGGGTGTATTGGAGTTGCCAGAGGATGAGGAGGCATAATAATCCATATGTACTCCCATTCCTCCTGAATTCTGGCGTGGACCCCATTTTCTAGTTCTAGTCCCTCTTATTCTTCCCCTAGATCTTGTAGTTGTTTGTGAATTGGTATCTGAAGATTCTGCGTCAGATGACAATACTTCTCTGGGGGTAGTGGGCTTAGATTTTAGAAAATTAAATGCTCTCCCTTCCTTAAATTCTTGAAGGTCCCTTAGGTATTGTTTGCGTTTCCGTACCTTCAGTCCTGTCTGATATTTTTCTATAGAATTTTGGAGGCTTTGTTCTCTCCTAGTAAAGTCAGGATCCCCTCTAAGTTTTGATGCTTGTTCTATCAATTTATTTAGAGTTTGGGGAAGTACTTTTCTAGTGTTTTATTTTCCTCCTTTAATAAGATTTTCATAAGTCGTACAGAGCTATCTAAAGTTTTTGTTTCCACTCTGCCAACAGGATTCAGACTGTGATCTAATGGCAGGGGTTATGTAGATTCTAAGTCCACTAGGTATAATACGTGATTCAATATAATGCTCTAATGTTTGTGCTTCCCACCAAGATTTAATATTGGCTCGGTAAGCTATATATAGTTGTTTGAATACCCCTCTTAAATCTGAAGGATCACTCCTGATCTGACTCCACCGTCAACGTCCCTGAAAAACACCGCATTCTGCTCCATTTCGCCCATTTCCCCTCTTTATCCACAGGGCCAACTTAAAAAACTGCCCCTAAATATTTTTTAGAAATACTGGCAAAATCCCTAAATAGTGCAAACCAGAGAGATTTAAACCAATATATCACTGCAAAATTTAAAAAATCCCTTGTTAAAAAACAATAACTTTTTACTTATACTATTCAAAATTTATACAATTCTAAAACCCCTAAATTTACCACTAGACATACTAGATGATACAGCATACTGCTCTTGGTACTATCGACGTGAGTAATTCCGCCCCGATAAAGGAACCGGCTTTCCCAGTCTTTTATGACAGATAATTAACACTATATACGGTGTATGAAACACCTTAATAACCCAGCTATCCCCGACACGTTGTTCCCCCCGTACATTTTTTTAGGGTTCATCAGGTATTCAAAAACTTCGCTGTGGAATAAGAGTTAAAAACGCTATATACAACGCATATACAACCTGGTTCTTTCAATACATATCCTCCTATTCAAATTCAATAGGGGAAACTGGAAACTTAGCTTAGATGCTAGTCAGGTATAAAAAATGATTACTCCCCCGCAGCTGTTTTCCTTATGGTATGCTTGGCACCCCAGGTTAGAAGAGGGAAATAACAGAGCAAATCATCTCTGCCATCCCTTATAATGCCTCCGAATGGCCCCTCAAAATGTATAACAAACAAAGCCCCAACATTTCCGAATTGGTATGTTTTTTTTTTTGCCTTTATACCTATTGCCGGGATTCCTTTTGAAAAAGTTGAATTTACCCGGCGATCCGATATTGGACCCTAACGCAATGTCCCGGGGTAAGAGAAAAGCCATGTCCCCCCATTTATCACGGATAGGGTGGCCGCCGGGAAACGGCACTCTGCGCATGTCTGAAAGCCGGCCCAGACCATGCGGCCCCGTCCCGGCGTTCCCCTAAAAACTTTCAACACCGCATGTCCCTGGAAAAGAAGATACATTGTCACTATTCCGGTTTTTAGTGGCTGCCCGGGATCGTCCTGTACATATTAAAAGGTACAGTTTGACCTCTGCGCTGGAGGCTCAAAATACGTGGCCCTTAACCAAATTATACTGCAATAAACGGTCAAGCACAGAAATCACCTATGGCGGTGCACTCGATCCCCGACGGCCACCCCCATGTACTCACATGTAAAATTAATATCAAATCTATTTATGACGTGGATAAACGTTTCCCCTCCGCTTAGTTCCATCAAAATTTTCCCAGACGATTACTAAACAACAGACCACAACATAGGTTAAAAAGGCTTTTAAATTAATCAGGGCCAAAGGATTTTTCCGGGTACAACATCAACAGTCCCCCCCTCATCTGACTTGAATTTAAATCAGACTGGGAAGGTAAGTCTTGAATATAATGAAAAAATTATAATATGAAGCTGATACAATATCCCCAATGGTCATATCTGAAAAGTCAATAGTGATTTCCCCTAATGGAGAGTGCGAACAGAAACAAGGCAGAGTGAACAGGCCCAAAGCCAGAGTCTATTCAATAAAGCGAACCAAAATGCCAAAGTCCCCTCATTGAGGCCCCTTTTGGATGAAACCGAAATCCATACGATAACAATCCATTGGTCCTCTTAACATAGAAAATCGTTTCTATCCCATTCCCCCCTCCTCTAGGGGGATGGTCCCTACACGAACCTCTAAGATCATAAAACGCAAGATTCCCATTTCAACCATTTATGATTTTTCCCCACCACAATAGTCCGGGGGGCGTACTGCGTGGTCCCTCTCCCTATTTCGTAAATCCCCCAGATTTTTCTCCCACCCTTCCTTTTTTGAATATCTCCTTGATTTTTTTCCAATATAGTTTTTAAGTTGGCCAGGGCATATACACATTAGACTAACTCCTTCTGTCCTACAGTTGGCAAAATCAACGAATTGTGAAAAAATTGTTTTTTTTTTTTTCCATTAGAGGCACGTTGCGTTGAAGGATTTAGGTTTTGTAATATATATTGTGCAGGCTCACGACATCTCCTGCCCACATTTAAACCAGTACCAATCGTCCTCCTTTCCAACCACGGTGGCCCTTGAGAGGGTATTTGATGAATAATGACTATGGATCAGTCCCTTATCCTTGATAGAAAATCCCTACCTCTCCCGATAAGGTGATCAAAGGGGTTTTGAAGGAATATATCCTTTTAGATCCCCCCCTGGTCCAACATTAAAATTCCCCCAGTATTTTTTTAATGATTAATAACCACACATCTAGAATTTCTGTGCGTCAAAAGAGTTTGCAACTATACGTGCCTTATTTTGTTCCCTTTAATTTCCTGGGTATTACCTTTGTAGCAAAGTTTGGTACCTATTCTTGTTTTTTTGTGCATGCAGAAAGCTTGATACTTCAAACAGAGCCTGCTCTAACAGCAGCTTTCAGAACCTCACTCTTGTACCTAAATTATGCTGTGTACAGGGTGGGCATTTTTATATGGATTACAACTTAATAAAAAATGGGAATGGTTTTGGTGATATCAACCCTTCCTGTTTATGTGCACATTAAGTTAATATTAGGAGGGGGAAAACATATTTTTCAAAAATTGGTGTTTTTTGACCCTGGCGGCCATATGAAAGCAGCCATTTTTTTGGGACCCAACCTTTTTATTTTTTTCTAAAGGGAAACAATATATCCACAAACAGGAAGGTTGATATACAAAACAATTCCCAATTTATTATAGGGTATCCATATAATGGCCCCAACGCCTGTAATTCCTAAAGCACAGATTGGCATATCATCTCTTCTATTTCCCATCTGGCCTGTTTTTTTAAATAAACATTGAATCTGGTCCTATAAACTGGAGGCCAAGAAAAAGCCACACCAGAGCTAAAAGTGTTTTAACCAGTAAGAAACATAAACAAGTTTTTTTTTATCTGTTCTGCTGTATAAAACAGCAAGAGTGAATTGTCCATTTTATTAATTTTTATTATTTGTACCCCCAATTTAAAACAAGAAAATTTTAAAAGGGGGGTGGCCCCAGCAAAATTTTTTAAAATATAATCACAAGGGAAGGGTGTCCCCCCCATCCCCGGGGAGGGCCCCCTAAAGCCAAAAAAAAAGAAGGCCCCCGGGAAACCCAAAAAAAGCCCTTTTGCAAAAACAGCGGGCAACAAAAAAAAGGGCCCCTTTTAAATCCGGAAAAAAAGCAAAATCAAAAAAACAGTATATTTTGTAATAGTCCTTTTTTTTACTTTTTCCCCCCCTGGTTTTTAAAACTCCAAACAATGTGGTGGGGAATATTCCCCTTTTAAAGATGACTTTTAAAAATAAAAATGACAATTCCCCAAATTTCTTAATAAATGCCCCCTGACCAAAACCCTTTTTCTATGGAAAATATGGGGGAGGTTCCCCCCAACCAAATTTAAATGCTCCAAAACCCCCATACACTTTTTTCTGGCCCCATTAAATTTAGAGCAACCCACCCTTAAAATTTTTTTTTTTATTTTTTTCAGTTTTTCCCCCCGCAAAAAACCCCTTTTTTTTATAAAAACCCCTTTCCCCCTTTTGCCCAAACTTCCCCTTTTTAGGGGCAAAACTTCAAACCTTACAAAATTTTCTCTGTACCAATTTCCCCCCAAAAAATGTACCTTAATTGGGTTTTTGTTTACAAGACAAAACCAAATTTTCGGTTTTGGGTTTTCCCCAAAAAAGGGTTTTTTTTGTCCTTTTTTTTTTCAAACAGGGAAAGGGTTTTTTTTCCGCGGTTTTTTTGGGTTTCCAAAACCCCGACCCCCCTTTTTCCCCCACATGTTTTCCCCTGGTTCCGCCCCAAAAAACCGGGGAGAAGAAAAAAAACTGTTTCTTTAAATTTTTTTAAAAAACGCCGGGGTTTTTTGGGGAAAAAAATGTCCGGGGGAAAATCCCCTGCAGTGGGGGCTGCGCAAAAGATTTTTTCCCTTAAATTCCCCCTTGGGGGGAAACATTTTAAAAATTTTTGGGTTTTTTTTAGACGGGTTTTTAAAACCCCCAAAACCCCGTCGGGAAAAAAATGAACAATTTTAAACCCCTTTCCGTTGGGGGCCCAAACCCCTTTAAATTTAAATAATTTCCCGATTAAACATAAATAATGTTTAATTTTTTCTTTTTCCCTTTCCCCCATTGGCAGTTTTTTTTAAAATGAGAATTTTATGCCCCAAAAAAAAATTCCCTTTTGTTTTTCCTCATCCCCGTTTTTTAGCTACTTTGGCCCAAGGACCAAAATTTAAACCCCCTTTGGGGTTTTCCCTTGCCACAGTTTCCCCTATGGGGGGTCCTTTTTCCAAATTTTTAAAAAAATTTTTATGGTTTTTTAGAGGCCCCCCAAAGGGAGGGTTATCAGGCTCAAAAACAAAAGTTTACCAAAAATAAAAACTTGGGCAAAATCCGTGGGGGCCCCCTCCCTTGAATTTTTTTATTTATCAAATTTTACTGGTTCTGTGGGGCTTTTTACAGTGGTTTTTTTTTTGGGCCCCGCTTGGGATGGCGCCCTCAAACTCCCCCTTTTGGAATTTCCCTTTTTTAAAAATTAACTACCCCTTTATATGCATTGTGACTTTTCATTAAAAGTTGACAGGAGAATTTAAAAAAAACAG
>JAODAL010058230.1:0-22206 GCA_025379985.1 Phyllomedusa bahiana
TCCATCCTGTGCGGGGGTTTTTTGATGCATCCCCCCCATGGGGATGGGCCCCAAAAGAAAGGGGGAATGGGGTTGTGCCAAAAAGACAGATTTGTGAGTTTTTAACCCCTGCTGAAGAGCCAAAATTATTAAAAAAAAGGAACAAGCGACCTTTGCTGGCAAACTTTCGACACTATTGCGCCAACAACAGGGACCGGTCATCATTGATTGGACAAATTTTTTTGCAATGGGAACCAATTTTGCCCTATTCCCCACATGTAAACAGGTCTAGATCATAAGTCTTGCTGTAAAATTTCACGCACAACTGAGCTGACTAATCGCTGGTGTGCACATTTTAATTCAGCTTTGGACTACAATTCCCTCACCCAGTGGTAAATATTATTAGGTCTATTTCTTGGGTTTTAATTTACCAGAAGCATGCTCCCGGTCCATTGATTCCATCAGTCTTCCCTGCACATGTACTTCCCTCAAGGGTTTATTGCTGAAATTGCCCTGATTTCCATTTCCGTCCGTCGTGCAATTTTTCTTGCGTTGCAGAGATCTAAACTATTTTGCGCAAAATCATTATCTCTTACTGTTTATAATATTTTTGGACAATCTCCCAAGATATATGTCAGATCCTAATAATGTATTTCAATAAAAAAACTAGTCAACTCAAGATAAACAAGAGAAATACAAACGTGTGTATTAGCCATCAGCAGCAACTGTGGATGAATGCATTGGATTCTTTACACTGTATTTCCCCCTCTTGTGGGCTGTAAAATTTTATTTGTTGTGAGTGAAATTCGCGAAAGTTCCTTTTGAAAACAACTGTATGGTATCCGCACCACACAAAACTTCAAGAAACAAAATGGCCAGTTCCCTGTATCTACATAGAGGCTTTGCATAGAGCGGAAAAACACTCCGCGTGTCACATGGGAGCACTCTGCAGCAAGAGCAGTGATGCATAAAGGAGCCGTGTTTTTCTGTCTGGGGCTGCCGATGACGAGTTAGACTAGAACAGTCAAGGAGATAGCTGTAGATAGTAAGGTTCATATCCCTATCCTGTGCAGGGGGTTGACTTGCAATCTCCATTGGGTGCATGGGCACATATGAATGGGGAATAGGTGTTGTGCCAAAAGAAAGGATTCTGTGAGAGTTTGTAAGCCTGTGAAAGTTCTACATTGATTGGAAAAAGGGGACAAGGCGACCATCGCTGGCAAAACGTTTCGACACATTGCGCCATAAACGGGGACCAATGGTCATCCGTTTTGTTTTTTTGGACAATTGGCAATGGGAGCGCCAATTTTGCCCTATTCCCCAGCATGTAAACAGACGTCCTAGATCATTAAGTCTTGCTGTAAAATCACTTCACGCAAAGTAACTGAGCTAGACTAATCGCTGGTGTTTGTTTCTTTGAGGGTGTGCACAGTGAATTCAGCTTGGGACTACAATTACCCTCACCCAGTGGAATAAATTGTCTAGGTCTATTTCTTGGGATTAAGTGTACCAGAATCATGCTACGGTCAGGTCATTTGATTTCCATCAGTCGTCCCTGCTCGTGACTTCCCTCAAGGTTTATGCTGGACATTGCCCTGGAGTTTACATGAACCCTGGGCATGCGCCTATCTTTTGCTGCCTAAACAATCTCTCCAATCCACACATTCCCCTCTATTTTCTTAATACAAACACGTGAGGCAGGTATTGGATATGTTGGGGCTGAACTAGCAGCCATTTTATTAATACATATAAATCACCAAAATAACCATATGCGAATGGGAACTAAGTAAACCCACATCCCACATACGGCTGTAACCTAATTTCCCTCCAATTAACACTTCCTTAACTTTCCAGATAATCAACTTGGGGCTGATGAGGTTCCTTGGAAGGCTATCATTCCTTCTCCTAACAACCAAGGTCTGGCGAACAAACTCCTCCTTCTTTCCTACCATCGTTTTTCACCCCAGCCGTCACCCCCGGCTTCAGGGGCACCAATAGCCACCTCAGGCGGCAACCATTCCATCACTTGCTCCAAGGACGCCGCCTCTGGTGGAGGCGCGCAACCTTTCGCCAGACCAGTGTATCCACGGAAATTGCGGAGCCAAGCTGTGCCTGAACCGCCCCCCACTTATTTCCACCAACACAAGGACCCGCCAGACCCACCACAGCTAGCACAAGGTGACACCTTACGTGTTGCGACGGCCCTCCAAAAGCCCCAAAGACTCTCGATTCCCCCATGTATGTTCCAAGGACCACAAAAATCCAACCGCTTACTTTTTTTGTGCCCATTTGTTAGATGTAGCCCCGTCTCTACGCCCAAAACTCCCCTTCCCCATCCTCTACGAGTTCCCTATGCTCGAACCACGAAAACCCCCCCGTTCCTAACAACGAACGACGCCAATGCAGGCCTATTCACTTTAATCCTTGCCCTATTCTATATTAATTACCCAACACCGAATCTGCGTGCCGCAAGACAACCTCGCGGCACGATATCTGACCATATAACCTCCAAGTCTCGGGTACAATACCTCAGCCGCAAAGATATCAAATCTGCATTTCCCTTAATTAATTCCGCTAATGGGAGTAGCCCAGATCTTTCCCACTCTAATGATCGCCACTATATCCGGAGCTCGATCCCACGTCACAAATCTCCTGGAATTCTTGGCCAGCGTGGCTCCAGGGTAAGCCGTGCTTTTTGCCAAATTCCACCGTTACTAGAGGACAACATTCTTCTGGAATCCCCAGTTGTCGACAGCTTTCATCGTTACGACGCCCTACGCATATGCGCCCCGCAATGCACATACAAAGTGTCCAAAAAATCCAGATTAGCGATTGACCTGGATATAGATTAAAGACAAAGATAAAGAAAGGGGAGGGTACGAAATAACCCCTGGAAATCGATACCTAACAAAAAACTCCCACTAAGAGCCCTTTGACAAGCCATTCCAACCACACCCCTTGTTTTGAAAAAAAACGTGCCCGACTGAGTAGTCTGTCAGACGCGCAAGGATGCGGGACGAAGGTGTGCATGTCGCTCGGGGTGACCTGTTACGCCATTCCGCTATTACTAAGCCTATTTTGTACAGCTTCGGCATCCAACCCCACCCAGCCGTTAGTAGGCCGCCTCGATGCGGAGAAAGAAATGTGGCGAGACTGCGCCGGGTCACAGCTCCCGATGCTCGCCCAATCACAGCCGAAAGCTAGCGGTATATTGGACACTGGACTAAAAACCCCGGCATCTGCTAGTGTAACCAGTGCGGGGGAGGAGAGGGTCCCTCCTCCTACGTAATGTGTTCTCTATTAGATCGTCCACAACACCGTAACGGGCAATACATGTGCCCCATTAACCGCCCTTAACGCCTACCAACTTGCCCTGTTGCCCTTTTGGTCGGTTTCGGTAGATTTCCGAGCGTTATGCAACACCACCAAAACCGTCCGCGGTGGCGTTTTGAACATCCGCGTCGCTGCATATCCCCCAGTCATTTTTTACTTGGGCATGTACCAGTCAACGATCCGTTAGTGTCCAAAAAGGCCAGGTGTAAAAGACGCGCACAGCCGAAACAAGCTGACTTCAAAGTCAGCTATGAACAAACTAACGGTAACTTATTCCCTAGCCGTTCTAGGCTGATTAAAGACCACGCCGGACGCCCTGATCCGATCCCCTGTGACTTCCCCGCCGCGCAAATCCTCCTTCAAGGCTTGTACTACCAGAAAATCTTTTTGGTACATCCGCACTCAAACCCCGTGCTTTGAAACCAAAAGCTAACACCAGATAGCAACTTGTCACTCTGTGTGGAAGAACGAACAAACCTTCATTGGGTCACATGATCCTACCAAAACAAAAAGAAAGGCCGCCGGAAACTCTCTCCCCAAAGTGGACAAGGGATCGTAAGTTGCCCTCCATCCGCATCGTTCACTGAGAGCTCCATTAAACCACGGAAGTAGGAGGGGGTCACGTTACTCCGGGGCAACTGAAGATCGACTCTAACTAAGCTGGGCTTTGCAAGCTTCCTACCACGGTCCATAAGGTCCCCTTCAGGTATCATTCAGCACCCATCCGCCGCAGCTTCCGGCGCCCGCTCTGAAAACGTTATCCAACTGCAAAGCGAGACAAAGCGTCGTGCACAAGTCATTCTTCCACCCCTGGAATGTGCGTGCACCAACCCATGCGTTTTAAGCCCATACAAAGCAAAACAAAACGGCCTCAGCAGGGGGGGAGGGGGCAGAGGACAGTAGGGGGAGTGAAGCTGATAATGAAATATTAATGGTTTTGGACCACCACAGGTTGGATCAAGAATGGAAACCGAATCTTTTTGTCCCTGAAAACGCTCCCCCCAGAGTTCGGAATGAACATGACACAAATGGGACAATTCCCGAAACAAAGCGCCAAATTCTTGACCAAACCCAACGCGGACATTCAGCTGGCCAGCAGCCGCGAACCACGTTGCCCCTTGCATTTTGCACCAAAAACCAACACTCCCAGCTTATCCGGTAAAAACCTCTCCACAGTCCGCATATCACAAAGGCCTTATCCAAAGATAATTCGATACGCCCGTTTATATTGCTCCATAGAGAACGACTGCCAGACTATTCAAATCATTCCTCATGCCCTGAAGTCAAGCGCAAATAAAATGTTGCGGGGCCTGGAACCCCGCCAGTGCTTTGCTAACCGGCGTTGGAAAAAACCCTCCGATTGGCATGATACGACACGGCAAAAGATTTGAATTTTTCCCGTAAAGGAACTGTTAATTCCTCAAAGTTACAATTCTTAGACAAGCCAGTCGCCTCTTTAGTTTCCCGCCTGGCTTGCTCCCACAATTTATCCCTCCGGCAGGCTTCTTCAATCAATACCGAATTCAATATGAATCACGCCAGGAAAAATTGCTACGCCGTTTAGTGTGGGCCCCTCGGTTTTATCAGGGCCAATGGAAACTCAGAAAAGCTTCGGCCACCATTGCACCGATGCGTGCAACAGCGCACCCGCGCACAACCTCTTGATATTCTCGCTGGGCGATGCAAAGGGAAAGTAATCTAAATACTGAATGATTACCGATGGAACAACCGAAAACCGTCCCGTACCACCTCCACTTCCAGAAACAGAGCTAAAAGCTTCAAAAAGAGAAGGCAAGAAATGGATACAACCCCATGCGGTAAACACCGCGGAATCTATAAAAAATCGACCCCTCCTCTCAGTAGACCTTGTTCCTAACAAACGTGAACTGTCCGGGTGTTGCACGGCCAGTTATCTAAAAGGCGGACTCAATTGTCCGTTTTTGCCATGCGGGCTTCTCGTTGTCCGATTACAACCTAATCAATGAAAGCGGTCGCGCGCTGTCAAATGAACGTATTAAGCACGGAACAAACAAATCCGGGTCAATCCACGTCGCTTAATCCGGAGTAAACTTATTTTGGAATCGACAATGGTGATTAATCTAAACTTGTTGGGCTCCTTTTTTGGGACCACTCCAGTGGGAGGAACCACCAAGTCCGGGAGAGCGGCGGGAACCGTCAAACGGACCCACATTCCTGCCCATTGAGAAACCTCCTTTATCTCGAATTTTTCAGCTACCACGCCTCTGGGGTTGTTTAGCACTGCGATTTCAAATTCCTAACTGAAAGGGGACCACATGTGCTGGTTGTGATGGGATCTGAAACCCCTTGGGAAACCACCATTAAAGGCAAAGCTGCTATTCCTGTCCGATATACCTATTTAGGAATCTTTGGCAGCTCATCGCGAGAATGTCTTCACTGGTGGTCACAACCTGCGAATGGCCCAGCTCCTTTTCCCACTTCGCAGCCTTGCGCAAGATAGACACCTCGCTGATGAGCCGGTGAGTGGCGTGCACTACAACATGGAAACAGACATGTTCGTGAAGCGATCAATTCGCTCCAAGTTACTGGCATGACTTTCATTAAATTGCCTAGCAGGGAACCCGGCCTTGGAATCCCGCCTGTGGGGAGCTCCCGCTCCTCCCACTGAGACCCGACGCCTCCTGGCTGACTGGAACCCCCGGGTCCACATGGAAAGGGTTGTCCATAGCGCGTTGGCGCGATTTTTACACTTCAACCACAGCCCCAAGTGTCGCTTCTGACTCCCTACGGGAATAGTTCTGAAGGCCAGAGATACTGCCGCTTTTCGTGAGAAAGAAATTGTTCGTCGATATAGCGGAAGCCATGCGTTGTCCCCCATTAAACCGCTGTTGCACTCACCTATTGCGTCCAGATAACCAAAACAGGGTCGGAATCAATGTTTCCGGAGACTTTCTTCCATAAATGACGCTTGCCAGATGGCAAACGCCTGCATGCCAGTTTTGAAAAAGTCTGCGGTATCATATCCCTTGCCACCTGTGTCTTTTCGTTCCTCATCCTGTTTTTACTTCTGCATTGCGCCTTTTTCCTTTGTGGCAGATAAATTTCTCTTAAAGGAGGGAGAGAAAGATTTCGAGAGCTCATACTATCCTGCTCAAATCCTTTTCTTGCACTCTCTTTGTGTTTAAATGTGTTGAGCCCCCAGAGGGCCTACGAAACAAAACATCTAGACTCTCGCCCTCTTGTTGCACCATCATCAGCCCACCTCACCACTATCGGATCTGATTCCTGCTCGGTCTGAGAACCGATACGGTTACCCCCTTACTTCTCGGGGCCCAACTGCCTGCTCCCCAAATCCCCTACTCTCGCAAGGGTGGGGGAAAAACAATACACCGCTGATGATGGCTACCGCCGAACCCCCACGTGCTACCGGAGAATGTTTTGGACCCGAACCCAACCGCAGGGGATTAGGCCCGGGAGACGGGCCAATAAAATTTGCGCATACGTTACGGGCTAACTCCTGCCACTGGCCGTATCCTGCGCCGCTCCGCTGGAGCGGAACCCACCGCCGATACCTGGTGACGATCGGCCCCGAGCGGCGACTTCACAAACATAGATGAAACTTCGCACCGGGCTGATCAGGAGCTGTGATCCCGCCAGCCCGCTCCAATCGATCGCCGTGAAGTCCCTCCTCCATGTCCTCGCGAGTTGGGCATCACACCCGATCTTCGCGGTCTGGCACTCCGAACCTACGATGATCATGGCCATAACAAATGAAACCTTGACCGAATTCCTGTTGGGCCCGCTCCCTCGTTGGAAGATCCCCTGGTGGGTTCCCCAATGCGCAGCAGCTACGGCACCAACCCAGGGAGACCGGGGCGGGCCGTTTCAACCAGCCCTCTGCAGTTCCGTCGATCTCCCGGCTGTCCTTTGACCGGCCATCCTCTGGATCCTGGCTGAAACGCGCTCCCATGGCGGGGCCCTTGACGCCGATCTGTCCCACGGAAGCTGCCGGCTTCCGATCACCAGGGGCAACACGCCACTACCTGTGGGGATCGCGACTGACAGTGATGTCCCACTGCAGTCGCTGCCCCCGCGCTGGGACGCCGGCTAGCTGTCGGCGCTACCGCTGCAGGCCCACTCGGCCTAGTCGGATTGCCTACAGGTCGAGCAACGGGATATCAGGCAACCGGAACGCGCCGACACCTCCGACGGGGGGTCCCCGAGAGGGGCTCACTATGGCGTAACGCTGGGGGGCCCTCAGGGTGATAGGCCTCTGGGGCATAAGTCGTTTGTGTCGGAGCGGCGGGTCTCCTGCCGCCTCTGACCAGTGCCAGGGCCCAATGGGACGCCTAGTGGAGCACGCTCGCTAGGTGGATGTCACACACTGACCGCCCATAGCCCGAGCAGCCGCTCGGGGCCTTGCTCAGTCCTAGCCATGCCGGCACCCCACCGTCCATGCAGACTGCCGCCAGCTGCGCGACAATAATCTCCTCCATCCTCAGTCTACCCTCCTGCTGTGTCTGCACACTTACAGCCCAAACTTTCTGCGACGAAGTCTCGCGCTCAGCTTCACGTGCCGCACGGGGACACAGGAGAGAGTCAGCAAGTCACTGTCGTTGTCTCCCACGACTTGTTTGGTCCTGACTCCGCGCGCGGCGCGGGGACTCGTCTTTAAAAAATTTTTTTAATGCCGGCACTCCACCCCTATTGACATGACGCTAGAGAGTATACTCCGCCCTGCGCTTAACAACCCCGCGGCTCTGACGGCTCGCGCCGGCGGTCATGTGGGCCCTCCGCTTTAGGGCTGTGTTCGCGCCCCCATGTTCGGCCCCGTCCTTTTCCGTCCGTTTGTGCAATTTTCTTGCGTTGCAGAGATCTAAAATCTTTTGCACAAAATTGATTATCTCTTACTGTGTGTGCCTTATTTTTGGTCAATCTCCCAAGTATATGGTTCAGAGATGAGCTGATAAGATGTATTTCAATAAAAACCAGGTCACATAACGCATGAGAAATACGTAAAACTGTAAAGTAGCCATCAGCAGCAAATGTGGAGGAATGCTATGGATTTCGTACCTGTTTGTCACCCTTGCTTGCGGATGCAAATGTATTTGTTGTTGGGGAAATCGAAAAGTTCCTTTTTGATAGAACAGAGATGGCCGCCCCAGCAAATGTACAAGAACTAAAATGGCCCGTTAACTGTATCTAGCAAAGGGCTTTGGCATAGAAGGAAACACTCAGGCGTGTCCAACATGGAGGCAACTCTGCAGCCAGAGGCAGTGATGTCATAAGAAGCCCTGTTTTTATCTGGGGCTGCCAGCAGTTTGACAGAACAATCAAGGAATAGCTGTAGATAGCAGTTCTCCTCCTTGCAGGGTTTATTGCCCCTTCCCATGGGTGCCGGGCACAGATGAAAGGTGGAATAGGTGTGCCAAAAAGACAGATTTGTGAGATTTTAAGCCTGCTGAAGAGCCCTAAATTGATTGGAAAAAGGGACAAGCGACCATCGCTGGCAAACTTTCGACACTATTGCGCCATACCAGGGGACCAGGTCATCCGTGTATTTGGACAATTTGGCAATGGGAACCAATTTTGCCCTATTCCCCAGCATGTAAACAGAGTCCAGATCATAAGTCTTGATGTAAAATATTCACGAATAACTTATCTAGACGAATCGCTGGTGTGCACAGTTAATTCAGCTTGGACTACAATTCCCTCACCCAGTGGAATAATTGTTAGGTCTATTTCTTGGGATTAAGTCACCAGAAGCATGCTCCCGGTCCATTGATTCCATCAGTCTTCCCTGCACGTTGACTTCCCTCAAGGGTTATTGCTGAAATTGCCCTGGATTTCCATTTCCGTCCGCTCGTGCAATTTTCTTGCGTTGCAGAGATCTAAAATCTTTTGCGCAAAATCATTATCTCTTACTGTTTCCATTATTTTTGGACAATCTCCCAAGATATATGTCAGATCCTAATAATGTATTTCAATAAAAACAGTCACAAAACAAGAGAAATACAAACTGTAGTAGCCATCAGCAGCAAATGTGGATGAATGCTATGGATTCTGTACACTGTTGTCACCCTCTTGCGGACTGCAAAATGTATTTGTTGTGAGGAAATCGAAAGTTCCTTTTGAAAACAAGATGGCCGCCCCCACAAACTTCAAGAACAAAATGGCCGTTCCCTGTATCTACAAAGGCTTTGCATAGACGGAACACTCCGCGTGTCACAATGGAGCACTCTGCAGCCAGAGGCAGTGATGTCATAAAGGAGCCCTGTTTTTCTCTGGGGGCTGCCATGACAGTTTGACAGAACAATCAAGGAAATAGCTGTAGATAGCAGTTCATCCATCCTGTGCAGGAGTTTGATTGCACTCTCTCCCATGGGTGCATGGGCACAGATGAAAGGTGGAATAGGTGTGTCAAAAAGACAGATTTGTGAGATTTTAAGCCTGCTGAAGAGCCCTAAATTGATTGGAAAAAGGGACAAGCGACCATTGCTGGCAAAATGTCGACACTATTGCGCCATACCAGGGAACCAGGTCATCCGTGTATTTGGACAATTTGGCAATGGGAACCAATTTTGCCCTATTCCCCAGCATGTAAACAGAGTCCAGATCATAAGTCTTGCTGTAAAATCTTCACGCACAACTGAGCTAGACTAATCGCTGGTGTGCACAGTTAATTCAGCTTGGACTACAATTCCCTCACCCAGTGGTATAATTGATAGGTCTATTTCTTGGGATTAAGTCACCAGAAGCATGCTCCCGGGCCATTGATTCCATCAGTCTTCCCTGCACGTTGACTTCCCTCAAGGGTTATTGCTGAAATTGCCCTGGATTTCCATTTCCGTCCGCTCGTGCAATTTTCTTGCGTTGCAGAGATCTAAACTATTTTGCGCAAAATCATTATCTCTTACTGTTTTTAATATTTTTGGACAATCTCCCAAGATATATGTCAGATCCTAATAATGTATTTCAATAAAAACAGTCACAAAACAAGAGAAATACAAACTGTAGTAGCCATCAGCAGCAATTGTGGATGAATGCCATGGATTCTGTACACTGTTGTCCCCCTCTTGTGGACTGCAAAAAGGTGTTGTTGTGGAGGAAATCGAAAGTTCCTTTTGAAAACAAGATGGCACGCCCACAAAACTTCAAGAACAAAATGGCCGTTCCTGTATCTACATAGGCTTTGTTGATGGAAACTCCACGCGTGTCACAATGGAGCACCCTTCAGCCAGAGGCAGTGATGTCATAAAAGAGCCCTGTTTTTCTCTGGGGGCTGCCATGACAGTGTAACGCGGTTGGCACCGCAGCACGTGACCAGGGCATGCGGGGCGAGCTCTCTCACACCGATCCCACCGCGTGTGCCGCTGGGCGCGAGTGGCGGCAAGGTCCGTGAGCCGGTCCGTGTGCGCCGCACCGTTCTGCGGCGTGTATGTCATTACCCGGCCCCGCTACTGTATCCTGGCGACGCCTCTGCACCAGGCCTGCCCCCCAGGAGCGCGCTCCAGTTCTTTGGGCCGCCGAGCGCGACAGCCTTCTCCCTCTCTTTAAAGGCCAGTTGCTGCCGGTAATTGGCTGTTGCCCGGCCACTGACCCTATATTTTGGTTCCTCCTCGGCAGCCCTATGCCGGATCGTTAGTGCCTCCTGAGCCTTTTAGAGAAAGCGTTCCGACCTTGTTTGCCCTTTAACGTGTACCAGACCGTCTCGTTCCGTGTTCCTGTCCACGAACCTCTGACGCTGTCCTGACCTTTTGCCTGTCCTGAACTACGCCTCAGCCCTAACGATTCTGTACCTCGCTTATCCTTGGCAACACAACCACACAGCAAAGTCCCGCACAGTGGAAACGACCTGGTAGTTTCTCAGCAGCAGCAAGTACATACCGCTTGACGGAGGGGGCTCTGGTGAAAACGGGTTCTACTTAGATTCCGTTCCCTGGCGTGGGCTGCCACCATTCGCTATGGGTGGAGCAAGCGGATCTCACTTCCACTGCCGTTACGTAAGATGCCGGGCCATGGATCCGCCAAGGTGACTATGCATGGTGACAGCGACCTTGCCTCAGTCGATCGCGCAACAGTCACGTTGAAATATGCCGCACCAGGCTCAAAAACGTTTGGATCAGGTGACCGTCATGTTACAGCAACTTTGGCGAAACAGCCGCTTTCGCCAATTCCACTGTGGTCTACACCGCCTCCCGCAGCTCCATCCGCACGGTGGGTCCCAAGCTCTCGGTTACCGCTACCGTCAAGTTTGTAAGGGGGACTCCAAGCAGTGCCAAGGCTTCATCCACCCAGTGCTCTATGCACATTGTATTAAGGCGGACCAGTTCCCTACGGAGCGTTCCAAAGGGCATTCGTGGTAAGCCTGCTTTCCGCGAAGGCCTCTAGCAGGGGCACACCTCTGTGGGATCGCAACGACCCTGTGACATCGGATTCTGCAGTCCTTCTCCAGGAGTTTCGCTGCGTTTTTGAGGAACCCGGCCCGGGCATCATCTGACGTGACTGCCCTCCTCACTCCTGTGCCAGGGAGACTCGTCGGTGGGAAACTACGCATGCAGTTCCGCACACTAGCCTCAGGAGTTATAATGGAACGAGGCTGCACTGTGCGCCACTTCTAAAGGGGTCTCTCGGGTAGGATTAAGGATAGGTGCTGGCTGCAGAGACATCCCGTCCCTCTTCAGCGGGTTTAATTTCAGTTGATACCCGCAATTGACGTGTGCTTCGCAGAGAGACGTGAGGAAGCTCCGGCAAGAACGAGATGGGGCACGTCTCCACGCCGGTTATCCTGCCTAGGCTCCGGTGTTCCAGAGACACACCTACGCAATCCGCACCACTCACATATTCGAGGAGCTTAGCAGGTCGACAAGGTACAATCTCTCCGAGGCAAGAATAATGGCCCTCTGCGTCGTTTCTGGAACCTGTGCCTCTATGCGGCAGTCCTGAGCACTTCCGGAGGAATTGTCCCCCCAATCGTAAACGTCCGGGAAAAATCCCGCACCTTGGGATCGTGGGAGAGGCGTCCCTGGGTGCAAATTCCTCCTCTCACGGCATGATGTTTGCATCTTCAGTCGGGACTGATGCGGCCTCTCATTCGGACCTCCAGCCTTCCTGGATTCTGGCTCTGCCCGGGAACGTTATTCACCGCTCCTTGGTGTCGCTCAAGTACCGTCTTCGGTGTGTTCCGGTTGGAAAAAAAAACCCTGGTCTTCTCTCGGGTTCAGCGGCGAGCTGCTAACTCGCGACCACTATACAGTTTGTCACCAAGCCTCTGTCTCTTCACGTGGGAGGTCCTACATAAGGAGAAGATCGCCTTCTACGTGTTGCCACGCTCTTCTTCGGCGCTTTCTTCTTGGACTTCCGTGGCTGCAACTCCACTCTCTATGCTAGACTGGACGGTCGTGGTGAAGTCACATCGCTGGGGGCCCAACTGCCTGAGCCGTTGCCTGGTGGGCACCCGCGCCGGTGCTTACGACTCGCGCAAACCCCCCGCAACACTTGTGCGGGCCTGCCTGGCGATTATAGGGGTTCGCCGATGTCTTCTCGGGAGAAAGAAGCAGAGATCCTTCCCTTCTCATCGATTTATGACTGCCCGAGAGACCTACTGCCTGGTACAGTCCTCTCGAGGTCGGAGGTCTAACCCTGTCCATTCCCGAGACTCAAGGGTATGTCTGAATTTAATTGGGTGAGGAAACCTACAGAAGGGGGTTAATACGGAAATCCTCTCTCCGCAGGGGCGGGATTCTTCTTCGTGGAAAAGATGGACGGCACCCTGCGACCCTTGCTATTGTTTATCGGGTTGGTCATTATTAGATCTCGGTGAAGATTCGGTTTTCTTTTGCTATTGATTCTGAGCCTTTTGATCGCCTACAGGGTGCGAAAATCTTCTCTCATATTGGACTTAAGGGGAGCTATAATTTCATCCGCATTTCCGGGAGGGCGATGAGTGGATGACGGCTTTTTACACACAGGGAACGGGCACTGCGAATACTGGTTTGCCATTCGGCCTTTGTAATGACACAGCCGTCTTCCCAGGGGGGGATTCGTGAACGACATCTTCTGGGAATCTCTTGTATACGTGTGTTCGTAGTATACCGGAGTGACATCTTGGTCTACTAGGATTGACTTGGAGACTACACCGTGTTCACGTCCAGCCAGGTTATGAGTGCCTCCGGGCCAACCGCCTATACCGCTAAGATGGGAAAGTGCATCTTTCACCAGACCTGCTGCAATTCCTGGGATATATTATCTCGCGACCATGGGTCTGCAGATGGACCCAGCCAAGCGGCTCTGCCGTCCTTGCAATGGCCTCGCCCTGTGGGTCTTCGGGGCTATTACAACGCTTCCTGGATTCTGTAATTATTTACCGGCAGTTCCATCCACACTTCTCCACAAGGGTGGACCCATTGTGGCGCTCACGAAAAAAAGAATGCTAATCCACGAAGCTTGGCCACCCGAGTCCGTGGAGTTTTCGAGTTTGAAGTCTGCCTTTGCCTCGCTTCCCTCTGTCACGGCCGCGACCCTTCTAAGCCGTTTGCACTTGAAGTAGAGCCTCGTCGGTCGGGGGCGTGCTGGTCCTCACGCAAATGGGGCCAACGGGGAAAACAGTCACCTGCGCTTCTTTCTAAAACCTTTCACCGGCGGAAAGGAAATATACGATCGGAGACCGGGATGTTGTTGCATCAAGCTAGCCCCTCGAGAATGGCGTTATCTTCTGGAGGGTGCTCGGCATCACATCCAGTATTATTCTACCACAAAAAACCTCCCAAGTACATCCAGTCGGCCTTTAGGGATCAAGTCCACGCCAGGCTAGATGGACGCTTCTTTTTCTCCGATTTGATTTCCAAAATCCACTTCTGTCCGGCGGAAAAGAATATGAAGGCGGATGCGTTATCTCGGCGATTCAGATGTGGTCGGAGATGAAACATCCCCGGTAGCACGTAATTCCCCTGAGCGTCTTGATCCTCTCTGCCCTATCGACCTCCCGGAATGTCCCGACCTGGGAAGACTTTTCGTGGGCAGCACTGCCGCAGACAGATCCCTGAAGTGGGGGCATTGCTCGTTGGTGGCTGGACATCCCGGCGCCCGGAAAACCCATTCTTCCTTATCTTGGGTTCTTACTGGTGGGCCGGAACCTCGC
The DNA here is from genome assembly GCA_025379985.1 of Phyllomedusa bahiana. Lineage (NCBI taxonomy): Eukaryota > Metazoa > Chordata > Amphibia > Anura > Hylidae > Phyllomedusa > Phyllomedusa bahiana. Next base: position 14,432 of record JAODAL010058230.1, read on the forward strand.
TAGGGACGTTAAGGAATACTGAGCCTTATTTTTGGTTGTCACCCTGTGCACCGTATACTCAAACACCTCGTCAAAGGCCAGTCGGGCTCTGCTTCCCCTGCCCATCCATAATAGCCCCTGTGTGCATGTGGCGTTGGATTTTATACCGATCTTCCCCACATCTCTGGTATCACCGTGATTTGGGTGGTGACGATCGTTTTTCTATCGATGGCTCACTTTGGTCCCACTGACGGGCTGCCTCGCCGTCGCCTGGCCTAACCTATTTTTTTAACCAAATCTTTCGCCTACACGGGATGCAACTGCAAATTATACTGACCGCGGGAGTCCTGTTTGTCTCCAAATTCTGGCGGGCCTCTGTTTCCCTGTTGCAGGTTAGACTGATTTTTCCTCGAGCTATCACCCCAGACAATTGGCTGTCCAAAGTAGAAAGGCGTTTTATCCAGGTCTGGGGACCTACTTGCGCCACTTTGTCTCGGCACGCCAGAATCGACTGGGACTGAGCCTACTCCCCATGGCAGATAGTTTCCGACAAATTCCCTAGATTCGTGGTCAGCGGGGGCTCTCCTTTCTATATTGTGTACGGCCTGCACCTTGACCTCCTCTCCACTGCCCTTCAGTCGAAGTCCTGCGCAGATAACTGGTCCGCGACATGGAGACTATTTGGGGCCCTGAACCGCCAGTCTTTGCTCCGTGCTTCAGCACGCATGGAACAGCTCAGGCGGATATAAAGATGAAGGAGCCTCCCCAGTTTTTCTTTTTATCCTGGCGATCAAGTTTGGCTGTCTGCAAGTATTTCAGGCCTTAGATCCAAAGCTACAATTGGGTCCCCGCGACATAGGGCCTTTGAGGTGCTCAGACGTCTAAACCCGGTGGCCTATAAAAACACCGGCTCCCGCCCTCCATGCGTATCCGAACTCCTTTCATTTGGTCGCTCTCAAAACCCCTGGTCTTAACCGTTTTTCTCGTAGGCTGCCCCTCCTTACCCCTGTGGCGGTATGCTACGACGTATTCCACGTGAAGGAGATCTTGGATATGAAGGTGTCCAGGGTGGTTAAGCTGATACTTTCCTCATCGAGTGGAAGGGGTATAGGGACCGAGGAAAGGTCATGGGCGCAGGAGGACAACATCCCTGGACCCGTCAAATAATTCTGAGGTTCCTCGGGCGGGAAGAGGCGGGGAGGCCTAAGGGGGGGGGGGTACTGTAATGCGCGGCACCGAAGGAACGTTGTCCAGGGCTGCGCGGGCGCGCTCTCTCCCTCCGGACCCCCTCTCGTGTGACGCCACGCGACCGCGGCACAAGATGCTGGGGTCGGGAGAGAGCGCGTGACCCGGGTCAGTTGTGAGCGCCCGACCCGCCGGCGGTATGAACTTTTACACAGGCCCAGACTCCTCGGAACTCATGGCGACAGCTCTGCACGGCCTGCCGGGCGCGCTCCCGTTCTCTAGGGCGCGCTGCGCGCAGCCTTCCCTCTCTTAAAGTGCAGTGGCCGGTTTTTGGCTGATTGCAGGACAACTGACCCTATTTATGGGCTCCTCCTCCGGCAGCCCTCTGCCGGATCTTTAGTGACTCCTGACGACATTTAGAGTAAGGTTTCGTCCCTTGTTTGCCCGTACCGTTGTACCAGACCGTCTCGTTACCGTTTCCTGACCACGAACCTCGGCCGCCTGTCTGACCTTGTGCATGTCCTGACTCGCATCAGCTCACGATTCTGTACCACGTTATCCTTGGCATCCAACGCAAGCAAGTCACGCCAGTGTGGAAAACGACCTGGTAGTTCTCCGCCGCAGCAAGTCCATCCCGCTTCTGCCGCGGGGGCTATGGTGAACTCGGAGGGTTCTACTTACGATTCCGTTTCCTGGATTGGGCTTCCACCATCGCTTGCGGTTGGCCACGGATCCACTTCGCTCTGCCGTTACAGACAGTTTGACAGAACAATCAGGAAATAGCTTTGTAGATTGCAGTTTTAATCCATCCTGTGCAGGAGTTTGATTGCTCTCTAGCCCTTGGGTGCATGGGCCCATATGAAAGTGGACTTAGGATGTACCAAAACGACATATTTGTGAGTTTTTAAGCCTGCTGAAGAGCACTAAATTGATAGGAAAAAGGGACTGGCGACCAACGCTGGCAAACTTTCGACACTATTGCGCCATAATAGGGGACCAGGTCATCCGTGTATTTGGACAATTTGGCAATGGGAACCAATTTTGCCCTATTCCCTGCATGTACAACAGAGTCTAGATCATAAGTCTTACTGTAAAATATTCACGCACAAAACTGAGCCGTGACTACATCGCTGGTGTGCACAGTTAATTCGCTTGGACTACAATTCCCTCACCCAGTGGAATAATGGTTAGGTCTATATTTTTGGGATCAAGTCACCAGAAGCATGCTCACGGTCAAATGATTCCATCAGTCTTCCTTGCACGTTGAATTCCCTCATGGGTTTGTGCTGTAAATTGCCCTAGGATTCCATTTCCGTGCCGCTCGTTGCAATTTTTTGCGTTGCAGGAGATCTAAAATCTTTTGCGCAATAATTCATTATCTCTTACTGTTTCCAGTATTTTTGGACAATCTCCCAAGGATATATGTCGATATTAATAATTGTATTTCATAAAACAGTCACTAAACAAGAGAAATCAAAACTGTAGTAGCCATCATCAGCAACTGTGATGAATGTTCCATGGATTCTGTACACTGTTGTTCCTCGTGCGGACTGATAAATGTATTTGTTGTGTGGAGATCGAAAGTTTCCTTTTGAAAACAAGATGCGCCTCCACAAACTTCAAGAACAAAATGGCGTCCCCTGTATCTACAAAGGTTTGATAGGACGGACACACGCGTGTCACAATGGAGCACTCTGAAGCCAGAGGCAGTTGATTCATAAAGGAGCCGTGTTTTTCTCTGTGGGCTGTTTTTTATTTTTTGTGTATTTTTATTTCCCATACAGTTTGACACGAACAATCAAGGAAATTGCCTGTAGATATCAGTTCATCCATCCTGTGCCGTGTGGTTGACTGCAAAATTCTCCCATGGGGCATGGGCAAGATATGTATGGGGGAATAGGTGTGACCAAAAAAGACAGAATTTGTGAGATTTTAAATCCTGCTTGTAAGAGCTACATTGATGGAAACGGGACAAAGGCGGACCATCGCTGGCAAAACTTTCGACACTATTGTGCCAGAACAGGGGACACAGGTCATCCGTTGTATTTGGAACTATTTGGCAATGGGAACAATTTTGACTATTCCCCGCTTTTAACCAGAGTCCAGATCATAAGTCTGGCTGTAAAATTTTTCTCGCACTACTGAGCTAGACTAATCGCTGGTGTGCACAGTTAATTCAGCTTGAACTACATCCTCACCCAGTGTGGTAATATTGATTGGTCTATTTTTGGAATTAAGTCTCCGAAGCAATGCTCCGGGCCATTGTTTCAATCAGTCTTCCCTGCCAAGTGTAATTCCCTCAAGGGCTATTGCTGAAATTGCCCTGGGATTTCCATTTTCCGTACGCTCGTGCAATTTTATGGCGTTTGCAGAGATCTAAAATCGTTTTGCGCAAGATCCTTTATCCTCTTACTGTTGCCATTATTTTTGGGACAATCTCCCAAGATATTATGTCAGATCCTAATAATGTATTTCATAAAAACAGTCACAAAACATGCAGATATTACAAAACTGTAGTAGCCTTCAGCAGCAACTGTGGATGAATGCAATGGATCTGTAACATGTTGTCCCCTTATTGTGGACTGCAAAATGGATTTGTTGTGAGGAAATCGAAGTTCCTTGTGAAACATGATGGCCGCCCCACAAACTTCACGAACTAAATGGCCGTTACTGTAATCTACAAAGCTTTTGCATAGACGGAACCACTCAGGTGTCACAAGTTAGAGCACTCTGCAGCTGAGGCATGTGATGTCATAAGGAGCCCTGTTTTTCTCGGGGGGCTGCCATGACAGTTTGACAGAACAATCAAGGAAATAGCTGTATATAGCAGTTCATCCATATGTTGCAAGGGTTTGACTGCACTCTCTCCAATGGGTGCATGGGATCTATCAAAGGTGGAAATTGGTTTGTGCCAAAAAGACAGTTTGTGAGATTTACCTAATCTGATAAGCTGCTGAAGAGAACTAAAATTGATTGAAAAAGGGACAGATACCATCGCTGGCTAACTTTCAACACTATTGCACCATACCAGGGACCCAGGTCATCAGTGTATTGGACACTTGGCAATTGGGAACAATTTTGCCCTTATTCCCCAGATGTAAAACAGAGTCCAGATTATAAGTTTTGCTGTGAAAACTTCACGAACCAACTGAAGCTAGAATAATCGCTGGTGGTACCGTTAATTCAGCTTGACTACAATTCCTCACCAGTGGACTATATTGTTAGTCTTTTCTTTGAGTTAAGTCACCAGAAGACAGGCTTCCCGTTCCATTGATTCCCATCAGTCTTCCCTGAACGTTTACTTCCCTCAAGGCGTTATTGCTGAAATTGCAGCTGGATTTCCATTTCCGTCCGCCTCGTGCAATTTCTTGCTTTGCAGAGATCTAAAATTTTCTGCAGCAAAATCATTATCTCTTAATGTTCCATTTTTTTTGGGACAATCTGCCAAGATATTTGGTCAGATCCTAATAATGTATTTCATAAAAACAGTCACAAAACAAGAGGAAATGCAAAATGTAGTGTAGCCTTCAGCAGCAACTGTGGTTGAATGCCTTGGATTCTGTACATTGTTGTCCCCACTTTGTGGACTGCAAATGTATTTGTTGTGAGGAAATCGAATGTTCCTTTTGAAAACAAGATGGGCCCGCACCCACAACTTCAGAACAAAATGACCGTTGCCTGTATCTACAAAGGCTTTGAAAAGTCGGTCACTCCGCGTGTCACAATGTAGCACTCTGCAGCCAGAGGCAGTGATTTCATAAATGAGCCCTGGTTTCTCTCGGGGGGCTGCCATGACCGTTTGACAGAACAATCAGGGAAGGAGCTGTAGTTCGCAGTTCATCCATCCTGGGCAGGGGTTTGACTGCCACTCTCAATCCCATGGGTGCATGGGCACATATGAAAGGTGGAATGGTGTGCCAAAAAGACAGATTTGTGAGATTTTAGCCTGCTGAAGGAGGTCTAATATTGATTGGAAAAAGGGACAGGGCGACCATCGATGGCAAACTTTCGACACTAAGGCTCCAAACCTGAGGACCAGGTCACGTGGTTTGGACTATTTGGAAATGGGAAACCAATTTTGCACTATTCCCCAGACATTGTAAACAGGAGTCCAGATCATAAGTCTTGCTGTGTAAAATCTTCACGCACAACTGGCTAGATTATCGTTGGTGTGTAACAGTTATTTCAGCTTGGACTACAATTCCTCACCAGTGAATTATTGTTTAGGTCTATTTCTTGGATTAAGTTACCTAGAAGCATGCTCACCTTCCAATTGATTCCTCTGTCTTCCTGCTCGTTGACTTCGCAAGGGTTTATTGCTGAATTTGCGCTGGTTTTCCATTTCTGTCTGCCTCGTACAATTTCTTGCTTTGCATAGATCTAAAAATCTATTGCGCAAAATCATTATCTCTTTACTGTTTCCATTTTTTTTGGACTATCTTCCAAGATATATGTCAGATCCTAAAAAGTAATTTCAATAAAAACAGTCACAAAAACAAGAGAAATGCAAAAATGTATTAGGCCATCAGCAGCAACTGTGGATGATTGCATGACTTTGTACTATGTTGTCCATATCTGTGGACTGCAACTATGTATTTGTTGTTAAGGAAATCGAAAGTTCATTTTGAAACAAGATGGCCGCCAAAAACTTCAAGAACAAAATGGGCCGTTCCCTGTATCAACAAAGGCTTTGAATAGATGGAACACTCCCGCGTGTCACAATGGAGCACTCTGCAGCCAGAGGCAGTGATGTCATAAACGTGAGCCTATTTATTTCTGGGGGCCCTGCCATGAACAGTTTGACAGAACAAACAAGGAAATAGCTGAAGATAGCAGTTCATCATCTGTGCAGGGGGTTGACTGCACTCTCTCACATGTGTTTATGGGCACAATGAAGGTGGAATAGATGATGTTGTGCCAAAAAAGACAGTTTGTGAGATTTTTAGCCTGCTGAAGAGCGCTAAAATTGATTGGAAAAAGGGACAGCGACCAACACTGGTCAAACTTTCGACCACTATTGAACCATTACCTGGGTACCAGCTCATCGTGTATTGGGACAATTGGCAATGGGAACCAATTTTGCCCCTATTCCCAGCAATGTAAACCTGACGCCAGAATCATAAGTCTTTGCTGGTAAAATCTTCACGCCCACAACTGAGCTTAGAATAATCGCTGGTGTGCACAGTTAATTCGCTTGGATCTACAATTCCCTCACCCAGGTGAATAATTGATAGGTCTTAATATTCTTGGGGATTAAGTCACCAGAAGCATGCTCCCGGTCATTGATTCCTTCAGTCTTCCTGCTCGTTGACTTCCTCAAGGGTTATTGCTGAAATTTCCACTGGATTTCCATTTCCAGTATGCTCGTGCAATTTTCTTGCGTTGCAGAGATCTAAACTATTTTGCGCAAAATCATTATCTCTTACTGATTTCATTATTTTTGGACAATCTCCCAAGATATATGTCAGATCCTAATAATGTATTTCAATAAAAACAGTCACAAAACAAGAGGAATAAAAGCTGTAGTAGCCATCACAGCCAAATTGTGGATGAATGCATGGATTTGTACACTGTTGTCCCCTTTTTGGGACTCCCAAAATGTTTTTGTTGTGAGGAAATCGAAAGTTCCTTTTGAAAAAAAAGATGGGCCGCCCCACAAACTTAAAGAACAAAATGGACGTTCCCTGAAACTACCAATGCATTGCATAGACGGAACAATCCGCGTGTCACAATGGAGCACTCTGCAGCCCGAGGCAGTGATGTCATAAAGGAGCCCTGTTTTTCTCTGGGGGCTGCCATGACAGTTTGACAGAACAATCAAGGAAATAGCTGTAGATAGCAGTTCATCCATCCTGTGCAGGGTTTGACTGCATCCTTTTTCCCATGGGTGGCCTGGGCACATATGAAAGGTGGAAAGTGTGCCAAAAGGACAGATTTGTGAGATTTTAGCCCGCAGAAGAGCCCTAAATTGATTGGAAAAAGGACAAGCGGGACCCTCGCCCGGCAAACTTTCGACACTATTGCGCCATAACCAGGGACCGGGCATCCGTTGTATTTGGACAATTTGGCAATGGGAACCAATTTTGCAGTATTCCCCAGCATGTAAACAGAGTCCAGATCATAAGTCTTGCTGTAAAATCTTCACGCACAACTGAGCTAGACTAATCGCTGGTGTGCACAGTTAATTCAGCTTGGACTACAATTAATTCACCCTGTGGAATAATTGATAGGTCTATTTCTTGGGATTAAGTCACCAGAAGCATGCTCCCGGTCCATTGATTCCATCAGTCTTCCCTGCACGTTGACTTCCCTCAAGGGTCATTGCTGAAATTGCCCTGGATTTCCATTTCGTCCCTCGTGCAATTTTTTGCGTTGCAGAGATTAAAATCTTTTGCGCAAAATCATTATCTCTTACTGTTTCCATTATTTTTGGACAATATCCCAAGATATATGTCAAGATCTAATTTAATGTATTTTTAATAAAAAACAGTCACAAAACAAGAGAAATCAAAATGTAAGTAGCCATCAGCAGCTATTGTGGATGATGCATGGATTCTGTACATGTTGTCCCCTCTTGTGGACTGCAAAATGTAAATTTTTTGTAGGAAATG
>JAODAL010058231.1:0-22205 GCA_025379985.1 Phyllomedusa bahiana
TCTAAATTGCAACAAAGTAGCCAGTGTTTAGCACGTACATAGTGGGTAATAACCATGATATAAATTCTAGCATGGAAATACAATACTTATTCTCTTGTTAGATAGTAACAAGAGTTTTTAATGAAAAAAACGGTCACATGAGGTCAGAATATAATGTTTCTTTCATTACTAACATCATTGAGTCACTGTTGTGCGTATCTTGTCGGTGAGGTGCCAAGTTTTGTGCAGGTGAGGTGCCAAGTTTTGTGCATCTTATCCTGTATCCTTGTGGGTGCCAGTAGGTGTGACGGGTGAGTAAAGAATTCTGCTAGGAACAGTTACATTAATGTTCATTACTAGTCATTGCATTTCAGGTTTCCAATTAATTGATCAAAAATTAGTTAAAAGGGGCCGAACACCAAAAACTCTGGGGGAAATCTGTTTGGCAAAGTGGGTAGTCCCCTCCATACGACAGCTTATGGATATAGATGTATCTTTGTCCAAGCTGTTTCACGCGCTTCTTTGTTGGCTTAGCCGGGTGCAGCTTTTTCCTTGCCAAATAACATAATGACAAGGAAATATTCTTTATGTGTTTTATATAAAAGTTCAGTGCATAACAAAATAGGATTATGATGATCTCTGCCCTGTTCAGGACCTCACCAGATCAGTGGCGCAGGGCCCCGGCCGTGGGAAAATCCTACAAAATAATTAATAAAAATGGGCAATTTTGGGGGAAGAACATAAATCCCTCAATTTAATCTGTTGCCACTTTTTATACACTTGAACAGGGGACACTTAACTTCGAAACTTCAAAAGGGTTAAATAGTCACATCATTAGTATGGTTTAAAAAAAGCATCTATCCCCAAGCAAGAGATAGGCGAGGAAATTAATGGAAGGATGGAGTATGGGTGAACTTAGAGGGATTGTACAGGACAAGAAAAACCTGACTGCCTCACACCTAGGGGTTTTACATATGAGGGAGCTCTCGTGACAGAATAAAACCCACCTATTTTTATGGTCTGATTACACGGCAGATTAATATTTTATAAAAAAAAATTAAAAAAAAGTCATAAACCTCATTGGATAGAAAGTTTGTGGTACTTTTTTTTTTTAATAACAAATGTAGAAAATGTTTCCAGGTGAACTAAATAACACTATTGACCTTATTATAATGGTACCCTTCAAGGATCGAAGGAAGGACAATAGGAAAGTCATGAGCAGCCACAACTATTTGATGCATATTGATCAAGGGTCGTTGATCCAGGGATTTATTCTGATTGCCAGATTAGTGTCAGAAAGGATTTTTTTTCCATAAACTGTGGACAATTGACTTCTACCTTATGTTTTTTTTTCTTCCTCTGGATCAACACTGTAGCACTATAGTCTGAGCTGGATGAACATCTTTCTTTTTTTGGCCTTACTAACCATGTAACACATGGAGATTTACAGCAAGCCCATCTGGTCTATAATGAGCAAATGAGCATCAGAACTGGACCTTGGAGCATTGAAAAGGTGACCTGGTTTAAAGTACACATGTTGTAATGGAAAAAGTGATTTGTCACTTATATGGGGAAGAGGTGATATTAGAGTGCACTATGAGAAGGCGGCAAAGCAGTGGAGGTAATAATACTCTAGGCAATGTCCTGCTGGGAAAACTTGGAAACTGGCACATGGACACCTACCTAGGGTACTACTAGCCAACCAGTATTCTAATCTGCACTGATGAGGGGCAACAGCCCAAAATTAGTGAGTAGAATGTGAGTGGAGGAACGCTACATCCAATAGGGTGCGCAACAAGAGTACAAATTCATTTCCCATGAGCCCTTTAGAATATACTTAAAGGGAACCTGTCACATAGGTTATGCCCCCCTTGCTGAGGGCAGCACAAGCTAGTGTCGACCCGCGTTTCAGTACTGTTCCCTTATTCTGTAAGATCAGCATTTTAGAGCATTTTTCCCCTCAAAACTTATCATGGCAGGGGGTTAGCCCCGCCCCCCAAAAGGGTAGCTCCCCCCACGCCCAATTATTCAATGTTTCTACCTATTCAAATAATAGGTTGTCAGTTGAGTGGCGAGGCTACCTCAGGTGGGCGGGATTTGAAAAAAAGTTGATACTCTGAATGATCTTCGAATGACCTTCGGCTGAAAAACTGCAGTTTGAGCATTAAATCTTAAAAACAGCATTTTACAGAATAAGGGACACAGCGCTGGAAACTGCAGGTCTGACATTACCTTGTTTTTCCCTCAGCAAGGGGGGCATAAACTATGTGACAGGTTCCCTTTAAATTTCAGTGTAATAATTAATGGTGTCAAAGTCTCCACACATTCCACATGGTGCCCCTTGCTATTGAGTAACATTACACCTTTTGAGGTACCCTGCAACCTCTCACCTAACCAGTCAGTATTCTACTCTGTGCTGATGAGGTGCAACACTCTGAAAAAGCTTTCTGCAGATAAATATTTGGTTGGCTCTCATTCAACTTACATTGCAAGGCTCAGTGGACCAGATTTGAATCGGGAATGCTAAATTTAATAGGTGGTACTACAAGAGTAAAAATAATTTCCCAGGAGCCCTTTAGAATATTTTAACACCTATGTAAACAATGTACAGTCCACCCCTTCATGACAGTAGTACTCCCTATGACAGTTGCCCCTTTCAGCAGGATGATGCCCCCTGCCATAATATAAGAATTGCACAGGAATGGTTTGAGGAACATGAGAAAGTTCATGGTAATAACTTCAATTGATCGCAAATCTGTGGGATTCACTGGAAAAATAAATCCAATCCATGGGCAGGACATAATTGGTCTACTGCTAATGTTTTGGTGCCAGATATCACAAAGGACCTTCAGGGGTCTTGTGGGGTCCATGCTTCAATGAATCAGAATAAGCTTTGGCAGCCAGAGGAAACCTACATAATACTGGTTTTAATATTTTGTTCTATCTATCTACAGTAGTCCCTCAACATACAATACAAATTGGTTCCAGGGTGACCATTGTATGTTGAAACCATAATTCTATGGAAAACTGGTCATTGCTTCTGTGACCCCAAAATGTCACCAACATAATGGAAAATGAAGATTAGAGAAAATGAAGGAGATAACTAACACATATGAAATCCTTATATATAACATCAGAAAGAGCTGCTGGAAGCTGGAAATTAATTTGTATTTTGAGGTCAGGAGCTTCGTTCATCATTTATTTTATATACAATGAATTAGAAAAAAAGGGCCCATACCTGGTGCCGAAAGGAGCCGCTCATCCTGGCACATGTGAAGAGTTGTACAGTACATGTAGTACCGCACTGTACTTTAGAGAGGCGCTACTAGACTGCCAATCACTTCATGCACCTTGCTAATACAGAGGTTTTACAATTAAAATGTTCATGATAATAGTTGGATCAGTGTATCTTGAAATCATACTCAACATACAATGTCCCTGGAACGACCAATGTATGTTGAAAATATTGTATCCTGAGCACTACCTTTCCCCTCTATCCTCCCATCTGTTCATTTTTATATTGCTCTATAAACCTATAAATGGATAAAAACTTTACAGTGATGTCACAGCACACACATTCTTGGCCAGAAGAGCTATCAGTCTAAACGCAAGTTAATACATTAAGGATAATACTGCAGTGAGGTTGCAACATCCTGTGGTTTGCTCTTGACAGGAGTTTTGCAATATTCTGTCCTCTTTTTGCAGTGTTTCCAATTGTTCTAAGCAAACCTGACGGCGTGAAGCATGCTTCAGTTACAGGGAGTTATAACATGGGACACAATCAGAGGAGCAAGTGATGTTCCCATATGAGTCAAACATGTCCCTTCAATAACTGACTACTAACTGGAAGTGCAAAGAAAGATGAGTCAAGTAAAAAAGAATTCTCTATAATACTGTCCCTATGTACAAGAATATAATTACAATAATACTGCCGCTATGTTTAAGAATATAACTACTATAATACTGCCCATATATATAAGAATATAACTACTATAATACTGCCTCCTATGTACGAGAATATAACTACTATAATACTTCCCTAGTAAAAAGAATTAACTACAATAATACTGCCCCCCATGTATAAGAATATAACTACTATAATACGCCCCAATGTACAAAATATAATTACTAGAATCTCCCCTATGTTTAAAGAAATAACTATTTTAATACTGCCCCCCATGTAAAAAAAAATAAAACTACATAATACTCCCTCCTATTACAAAATAAACTACATAATACTTCCCCCTATGTACAAAATAAAACTACATAATCTGCCCCCTATGTACAAAATAAACAATATAATACTGCCCCTATGTATAAGAATATAACTACTATAAAATCCCCCAGTACAAGAACAAAACTACTAAATACTGCCCCAAATTACAAAAAAAAAACTAAAAAAACTCCCCCCAAGTGCAAGAATAAACACTATAATACTCCCCCATGACAATAATATAACAACAATAATACTGCCTCCTATTGCAAAAATATAACTACATAAATAAATTACGAAAATACTACTACTAAAATACTGCCCCTCTAAGTACAAAATACAACTGCTAAAATCGCACCTATGTACAAGAAAAACTATTAAAATACTCCCCCCTATGTCAAATAAAAAACTTAAAAATACGCACCAGTAAAAGAATAAAACTAGTAATACTTAGCCTCCTATGTACAAGAATAAACTACTATAATACTGCAACAACAACAAGTTCTCGTGTCACTCACTTTTTTCCGGAAATTTTAACCCTGGGGGAGACACGGTAAGGAATAACCAAAATCTTCCGTTCTGAAAAGTTAAAACAAACAACCGCTGTAAAAATATACCACTTCCAAAACCCAGGTGGGGGGGAGGGGGGGGAGTCCAGTCTGAGTTTTTTGCTTATAAAAAAGCTTTTTTTTGAAATTTTTATAAGCAATTCCCAGACGGGGACCCCCCCCCCCCCTTACCGGGTTTGGAACTGGAAAACGCAACAGGGGATGTTTGTTGAACTACAAAAAACTGCCCCTATGTACCCAAAATATAAAACTAAAAAAACTGCTCCTACAACAAGAATTTAAACTACTATAAAACTGCCCCTACATACAAGAAATTAACTCTATAATACGCTCCTACGACCGAATAAAAACACAAAATAAATACTGCCCTACGTCCAAAATTAACTACAAATACTGCCCACTACCAAATAAAAACTACAATAAACTGCTCCTACACCAGAAATAACTACTATAATACTGCTCCTACATACCAAATATAACTACTAAATACGCCTCATTACAAGAATATTACTAAAAAATACTGCCCCCTTTACAAAAAAAAACACTAAAATACTGCTCATACTACCAAATATAACTACTATAAAAACTCCCCCCATGTACAAGGAATAACTCCTATAATACTTGCCTCCTTTTTCAAGAAAATAAAAAAAGTACTCCCAATTTAAAAAACATAAAGCAGAGAAAGCCCCCCCTGTCGGGTAAAACTTTTAACAATTTAAATTACGGTGTCTTAGTCCTCACCTCTGCAAGTTTGCGGGAAATGGCACAACTCATTTTAATACTTAAACTTTTGTAACGATCCCCGGGGATCATTTCGAGCTGCCGTCTACCCCTGTCAGCGGGGAACCTCCACAGGAATTTCCGGGGGTCCCCAAAAACAATAATTTTAAAAGAATTCCCCTTTTTTACTTTGTTCAACCAAAAAAAAAAAAGGAAACTTAAAAATGGGCTTAAAAGCGCTACAAAACAAAAAAAAAACGACAAGACAACAAGGGCACTGCCCAAAAATGTGTCTTTTTAAAATTGTCCAAAAATAAAATCAAAAAAAAAATGCAAAAAACGCGTTTCACGGGGAAACTCCCCCGCTTCCCAGTTGCAAAAAGTTCAAAAAACAATGACATTGTCCTTTAATATAAATTTTGGGAATCACATGGACAAATAAAAAAAAAGGGACAGTTTTTTAAAAATTATAACCAAAAAAGAACAAAAAGAAACCAAAAAAAAAACCACTAATAAATATCAATAAATATCTTTTAAAAAAAAAACTGAGTAAAAACAAGTTTAAAAAGTTTAAAAAGTTTAAAGATTTTAAAAATATTTTTAAAGTTATTTTTCTAAATTTTTTAAAATCTTTAAACTTTTTCTTACCAGTTTTTATTTTCAAGAAATTTTTAATAATAAAATGGTTTTTTTAAAGTTCAGCTTTTTGGCATAAAAAAAAACACGCCATTTTTTAACGGACCATGTGAAAATCCAAACTTTTTAAATAAAGGACAATTTATTTTGTGAAACATTGCAACTGAGGGAAACGGGGAGATACCTCTGAAAACGCTTTTGCATTTTTTTTTTTGATTTATTTGGACAATAAAAAGACACATTTATGTGGGTAGCTGCCTATGCTTGCCGTTTTTTTGTCTGTAGCGCTGTTTATACCCCTCCCTTTTTAAGTCTTCCTTTTTTGCTTGAACAAAGTAAAATAGGGAATTCTTTTAACTCTATGTACAAGAATATAACTACTATAATACTGCCTCCTATGTACAAGAATATAACTACTATAATACTGCTCATACGTACCAGAATCTAACGCTTATACTACTGCCTCCCTAGAGAGAGGGTGTGTGTATAGTGCTCCTCATGGCTGGAGAAAGCCCAGGGTGGGGCCACCCTGGGTGGAGAAGCTCCCCAAGCAAGGCCCAGGCTTCATGGCCTACTCTTGGGATTAACTCCCGGACTCTTCTATCTGTGGACGAAACTTCCAAAGTCTCCGTGGAAGTTCGCTAGAGACTGAATGCCAGACCACTGCAGCAAATAACAGTGGTGACAGTAATGTATATGCTATGAAGATGGAAGCACCAGAAAGTTTGAAGAAACAACCCATCAGTGGGAATAAGCAGAGTCCTGGAAGTGAGTGTAGCACCAATGTGCAGGAGTGTTCATAGGTGAGAAGCCAGCAGAATGTGCAGCAGGTGAAGCAGACCGCAGGGCAGCCTTCAGGTGAACAGACCGCCCATACCCCCAGAAGACAGAGGAGAACCTCTCTGGAGAGGCAGACCATGCTGTAGAACCTTCAGCGGCAAGTCATGCTTCAATGTGATCGAACACGCTCTGGGAGCGGGAACAGCAGAAATGGCGCAGGTTAAGCTGAGATGACTGAAGTCAGGAAGGCCTTGAGATACCAGCCGTACAGCAGCTGGAAGGAACCAGGGACCCAGTTCCCAAGATGGTGGCTCCCTGACAGGAACAGCAGCTGTAAGAAGCCAACCTGGAAGTCCGTGTCCTGCAAGCCCACAATAGTGGTCAAAGCGATACAGACCGTGCCATGGAGCTGTGCCTGGCAGAGCAGATCCCTGCACTGGTGAGGAAAATGGAGACACTGAAAGAGGAGAAAGCACTGCTGCAAAAAAAGATCGACTGCTTGTACAAGTTGAAAGCTGCAAACCCTGGAAGGCAAGAGCTGCATGACCGCAAACTGAGGTCTCTCGCCATAGAGCTCGCTCACACCGTAAAGGAGATGGAGACTGTCCTAGATCAACTGGGACCAGTTGGGGGAACTTACAGGAACCAGGAGTGCTTTGTGAGAGACAAGCAGAGCAATGTGTCCACATCTGAAACCTTGCCAAATAGCAGCCAGCAGTCCTGTGCAAGACCCATACTGTGAATTTGGACAAGGCACCACAGGTACCAGCCCTGTGCGACAAGCCTGTGGCCTCCTACCTGCACCACAAAGCCCAGGAAGCAGCACAGAGACAAGACCTTGGAAAACTCACTTAAGGTAATGATGTGCATGTTGTACAGTCACTACAAGTCCCAGCAGTGAACTGCAGCAGGACTGTGGACTGGTTACTGAAGGTGTGGTAGCAGAGCAGCAGACACAGGTGTTGCTTGAGCAGGACAATCAGGTCTCTGATGTGCAAGGCAAACTCAGCTCTACTATGTTGGAGGATCCCAGCTTTGTTGTGTTGGACGATCCCAGCTCTGCTGTGCAGGATTATACTGCTAATGACTCTAATAACATGCAGGTTTCTGATATTATTTCTGATGCTCCAGCAGGGGAAAGTGTTTCCCAGTCTGTGTGGGATTTAGAACCATCTCTGGAGTCAGGTCCATCTATGGTCCAGTCTCTAGAGGCTGGTGATGCCGAAAGCATAGAGGTGGATGGTGAGGAGGGGGCCATACAGTTCATTGCTAAGGACTTTCCCCCTTTAGTCACAGACCCTCATAGTGCAGGCCATCAGCAGCCCACGCCATGTCCACCATTACAGCAGGAGAGTGGCCCTAGCCGTGGCCCTTCTGGGAATGCCTGGAGCCGAGGGTCTCCATCTTTTACCCCACATTATACAGGCCAGGCTTTCAAGAGGAGGAACGTGGTCAGGTTTAGACATAAATTGGCCAAGGAAGATCTGCCTGATAGGTTAGTAGTCAGAGAGCTCCTGTGTAAACAGATGGGCTTCCTGCCGACTAACATCCTGGCAGTGATCAACATTCCTAACAGACAAGGCTAGGACATCAGCTTTAAACTTATGTGGACCTGGACCGGTTCTGGGCTAATTTTGCCAGGTTCAGGGATGGAACAAGTTTAGCTTTATTC
The DNA here is from genome assembly GCA_025379985.1 of Phyllomedusa bahiana. NCBI lineage: Eukaryota > Metazoa > Chordata > Amphibia > Anura > Hylidae > Phyllomedusa > Phyllomedusa bahiana. The sequence continues at coordinate 8,570 of JAODAL010058231.1, forward strand.
CCAAATCTAAGCCAGACACAGTTAATGTCACGATAATCTTCTGGAACAAGTCTGTTCCCTATTAGGATTTTGTCTTCTGGCTAAGGAAACATTGAGACCTTCTCTCTGACCTAACCAAGGCCTGGGATGAGGATGTTGTCTCGACTGGAGAGTGGAAGGCCCTGATAAAACTGCGTCAGCACCAATATGTCACCTACCATCTGCCCAACTCCTTCTTCATTGACCAGGAAAGGGGCATGTGCTTCTATGCCGGTCAGCCACGCAAATGCTTCAAGTGCGGGATGGCTGTCACATGACGAGCGGCTGTACTGTGGTGAAGTGCAGCTTGTGCGGGGAGGTCGGTCATGTCAGCGCCACTTGCCAGAATGTCAGAAGCAAGCCTAGTGGTGAGATTGGTCACCCCATAGGGACTGTCCGTTAGCCTGGCATAACATCTGCAAGAATTCCCCTGATGAGGGCTTACTGGAAGGAGCAGATGACCTGGAGGAGGTGGCCTTGTTATCAGGGTCTGTACTGACCCAGCCAGAACCTCAGCCTGACACAGGTGATCAGCCAGACCAACTGCAGGCAGCAGCCAAAGAGGGGAGCGTAGAGGTTGTAGAGCAGGATCCACAGCACCCAGTTAACACCTCTACTCCAGGTCCATCATCTGTCAGGGAGGAAGAGAGCACCAAATGAGGAAAAAAGACAAATCCAGCCAGAAACCTGAGCAAGAATGGACTTTTTTCCAGAAATCTGGTGGAAAGAAGGTGAACACAGGTGTAGGAACGATGGTGTTATCCAATAGATACAGTGTCCTATCTGATGAGGAAGCTAAGGCAGTGCTAGAGTGGGTACTGAAGCGTATGATGGAAGATTATGATGTGGACCCGGAGAATGATGCTCCCAAGAAAAGGAGGCCACGCCGGGATGAGGGACAGTCGGTGGGGAGGACGGGTCCGATTCTGATCTATGATGATGGCGTCACTCTCTCTGTTGATCACAGTTTTTCTCGTTCTGATGTCTGATTTCACACTTAAGGTCATCTCAAGTAACATGAACAACACAAGAGTGAGGAGAACAAGACACGCAGTCTATGAACACCAAAAATATCTCAATGCTGATGTCTCCTGTAGGAAGAAGATGCATCTAAACACCTTAGGGCTGGTACGAGAAGCAGAGAGAGATTGGCGGTCGGGTCTGTCCTTATGGTCGCTCTCTGTGGAACCAAGTGTCGGATTGTCTATCTTATTTACCACCAGTGATGTAACTGTTCATAGGATAACGGAGGTGTCTGTGGGTAGGTGCCTAGTCATAGAAATCACCATCAGAGGCAGAAGGCTCCGGCTTATAAATATCTATGGTCCACAGACAGTGACTGAAAGGGCCAACCTATTTAATGCAGTGAAACCGTATCTATTCACGTTGATTCCTGTCATCATGACGGAGAACTTCAATGAAACCAGGGCAGCCAGTGACAGACCTACGGGGAGGCTTCTTACTAGGGACGCTAAAGTACTAAATATTGTTATTCTCCAGGCTAGGCTTTCTGATGTGTTTGTGCAAGGTGATAGGAAGCCCAAGTTTACCTACTCTTGTGCAGGAAGGCACAGCAGAATAGACCTGGCATTAGTGAGTCCTTTGGAGGCCATCAGTGAGAGGCATGAGAAAGTGGTCCCTTATTCAGATCATCTGGCCTTGTCTGTTTGTCTGGGTGCCAGTAAACAGCCAGATGCAGATAGAGGGTTGTGGAGGCTTAACTCCACTCTACTAGAAGACCCCCATGTCCAGGGTTGTGTTCGCTTCCTTCTAGAGAGTGAACTAGAAAGAGTGGACTTCTATGAGAGCCTGTCAAACTGGTTGGAGGATGTCAAGGATGATATCAGATCCCTGTTGAAGAGACTGTCAGTTACAAAGGGGCAGAGTATGTATAGCCGGTATCTCAGGCTGCATAAAGAATTGAAGTCACTCTATTCGGTAGGTGGGGATCAACAAAAGAGAGACTAGCTGAAATCTGAGATAAGGCAGTGTCAGTACAACAGGTACACCTCCCTGGTTCTTGAGCGGGATTCTTAGGGGCCCCTGATGCTTTTGAGACCTGCAGGAGGCATGTGACCAAAAAGCTGGTCTCCAGTCTCACTGACTCCCAGGGTGTATTACAAGAGTCTAGGGAGGGTATCCTGGGGGTGGTGAGATTTTATTATGCTGACTTGTTTCAGAAGAAGGCTTTGGATAGAGAGAAAGCAGCCCAGTTCTTGGAGGCAACTCCAGGACCTGACACTAATGATTTGGATTTTTCTGAAGAAGGCACCAGGTCCTGATGGATTACAGCAGAATTTTATAAGACATTCAGAGACCTCTTGGCTCCAATCCTTGTAGATGTTTACAGAAATTGTCTAGAAAATTACCTGATGCCTCCATCCATGAGAGTGTCCTCTCTGATTCTGCTGTCCAAAGGTAAAGAGCCGAGTGACATCAAGAACTGGATGCCGAATGCCCTCTTGAATGTCGATAGGAAGATTCTGGCAAAGATTCTGTTCTCTAGATTATTCTGTTTGTCAGGCTCTCAGTTTGGCACGGTCAAAGGGCGGAACATCTCTGGAGCCGTTATCTCTCTCAGGGAGATGTTCGAGCGATGTAAGGTCCTGAGGTGTGGGAGATATGTTGTTAGTCTGGACCAGGCTAAAGCTTTTGACAGAGTTGATCATGAGTATCTATGGACCACTTTGTCAAAGTATTGTACTTTGTAATGTGAGGTCGAGAGCTTTCCTCTGGTCAATGGTTGGCAGGGTGACACATTCAGGGTTGTGGCGGGGGTGAGACAGGGTTGCCCTCTGAGTCCATTGCTGTATGTTTTTGCCATTGACCCCTTTCTGAGGTCACTACAGGAGTGTGATTTTCAGGGGGTGCTGGTCCCCCACTGCTTGCCTCTGAGTGTTGTTGCCTATGCGGATGATGTGATGCTGGTGATATCTGAGCCTTGTGAGGTGCAGATGTTGTCTGTGGCCATCAGAAGCTACTCGGAGGCCTCAGGGTCTCTGGTCAACCTTGAGAAGAGTCAAGCTCTCTGGACATTGGACACCGATCCACAGTTTGATCTCCCACAGTTTGTGAAGGCCTCCACCCATATTAAGATCCTAGGGGTTAAATTTGGGAGGGACGATAATGCCAGACTAAATTGGGAAGAGAAGTTGAAGCTGGAAATGCAAAGGTTCAGCGATGGAAGTACTGGAGGCTGACCTATAGAGAAACGGTGGCTATGCTGAAGACTTACCTGGTCCCCGTCTTCTTGTACATCTCTATGTTTTTTTCCTTTGCCAGAATCTTTCTCGGCTAGACTCTTCAGCCTGTTTTTCCAGCTCTTATGGGGGAACAGGTTGAACCTTATAAAGAAAGGTATAACTTACCTGCGGAGGAGAGAGGGTGGGCTGGATATGTTAAATCTGAGGGTATTTTTTGATTCCATGTTTCTGAAAGTTACTTTTGGAGGCCTGGACTTAAATAGCAGGTCCCCGTGGGTAACTGGTGTCAGGTGTTGGATATTGCCCTTTGCAGAATTCTGGCTGCTCGGCGGCAGTCTCAAGAGGAGGAGATGGAGGCAGGACTTCGTCCCCCAGTACCTGGAGTATAGTCTCAAGTGTGTCAGGAAGTGGAGGCTGGAAAAGTCCGACATTGCCAGTAAGACAAGTAAGGACCTATACTCCGGCATATGCTGGACTTTCTATTATGCGCCACTTACTTTGAGGGACTGTCCAACAACCATGTTACAGGAACGTCTCAAGTTCCTCAATGGTAAACGGCTCCCAGCCAAACTCTTTGCTGTAGCATGGTTGTCTCAACACAGGAGGCTCTTTGTCCAAGGTAACTTAAAATATCTAAGTGTCTTGGATAGGAACTGTTCCTTAGGTTGCCAGCAGGAAGAGACCATGCAGCATTTTATAAGTGAGTGCGGGGGAGGGAGGAAAATATGGACGGAGGTGGCCGGGCAACTAAAGATCCCAGGACTACAATCCTTGAACTACCCCGATATTATCTATGGCGTCCCATCAGCTGATAGTGGCATCAACAGGGAGATGATGTATCTGGTGATTACCATCATCAGGTATTACCACTGGCACGCGAGAACCCGAGTGTCCCTAAATAGCGAACCATTCCACCATGTAACCGCTGTCACCCAGATCATGTCCGAAATCAGATGGATAAGAGGAAAAGAGGCTAAAAAGAACCCAGAGAGTAGGAAACTATGGAGGAATATAAGTCAGGTGTAAAAGTGACACATTTCTTTGTTACCATTGTGTTCTGTCCTTTTTCTTTTTTTTCCCAACAGGTTTGGACTCTTTACATTAAATGTATTCCCCCTTTGCTCAGGATGAGTACAATGTATTTCATTTTCATTTTGTATAATTATTGTTTTGTATCTCTGTTGGTTTATACAATAAAAATTTACCCTCTATGTACAAGAATATAACTACTGTAATGCTGCCCCTATGTACAAGAATATAACTACTATAATACTGCCCCCTATGTACAAGAATATAACTACTATAATACTGTCCCCTATGTATAAGAATATAACTAATAATACTGCCCTCTGTGTACAAGAATATAACTTCTATAATACTGCTCTCTATGTACAAGAATATAACTACTATAATACTGCACTCTATGTACAAGAATATAACTGCAATAATACTGCTCCCTATTTACTATAATAATGTACATTGTAGAGGCCATGACTATCTTACTCATTGACCTAGGACAGATAAAATATTATAGCATGGACTCTTTCACATTATGCCTCTTATTTTAGCAGCATTCATTAGACCTCGAATCTGGATTGTATGTTCTTCAGTCCTATTTTTTATTGCTGGATCAGAAAATTTTCCTCTTCAATAACTTCCTGTTCCTGGATTGAGTATAAACAGTACTCCAGGAGTCCAAGAATAGTAACTGTGTATATACAAAACCGCCAGTTGTTTTTTGCAGTTTATTCAGGATATAGCCAATACGGATGTACTGTATAATTCAAGCCTGAAAAGCAACTGACTATTGTGATTTGTATTACAGCTGCTCATACATTGCAGCATGTTGCGTGTCTCTTATCTATATTGATATGAAAACCTTGCCCGAAAATCAGGCACAATAGAGCAAGATCTTCTACATACAGAAGTCTGGGAAGCTTAGATACCATGGTACTTGACAGTTTGTAAAGCCTTCAGAATTTTCAATAATTTCTGTATAAATTTGATCTAAAACTACATCTCTGTTGTGGGTAAAATCTTTGAGGGTTTTCTAAGAGATGCTATCCTGAACTATCTCACTGAAAATAAATGTATAACGCTGTTCCAGCATGGGTTTATGAAGGATCAGTCTTGTCAAACTAATCTCATCAGCTTTTATGAGGAAGTTAGTTCTAGACTGGATCGGGGTAAAGTACTGGATGTAATATATCTAGTTTTCTCTAAAGCATTTGATACTGTTCCACATAACAGGTTGGTAAGTAAAATGAGAAGGCTTGGACTGGGGGAAAATGTGTGCAAGTGGGTAAGCAACTGGCTCAGTTATAGAAAACAAAGGGTTGTAATTAACGGTACATACTCAGACTGGATCCCTGTTACTAGTGGGGTACCACAGGGGTCAGTATTGGGCCCTATCCTCTTTAATATTTTCATTAATGATCTTACACATGGATTGCACAGTAGAATATCAATCTTTGCAGATGATACTAAGCTCTGTAAAGTAATCAACACAATAGAGGATAGTGTGTTATTACAAAGGGATCTGGCTAAGTTGGAGGCCTGGGCAGAGAAGTAGCAGATGAGGTTTAACACAGAAAAATGCAAGGTTATGCACATGGGGAGGAAAAATTCATTACATGACTACATGTTAACTGGAAAAACGCTGGGTAAAAGTGACATGCAGAAGGACTTGGGAATCCTGGTGGACAGTAAACTTAATTGTAGCAGCCAGTGTCAGGCAGCAGCAGCCAAAGCAAATAGAATCATAGTGTGTATTAAAAGGGGCATAGATGCACATGATGAGAACATTATTCTCCCATTATATAAGTCACTGGTTAGACCACACATGGAATATTGTGTACAGTTTTGGGCACCAGTGCACAGGAAAGACATTGTAGAGCTTGAACAGGTACAAAGGCGGGCAACAAAAATAATAAAAGGACTGGGTGGACTGCAAAACCCAGAAAGATTAGGAAGATTAGGGTTATTTAGTTTACAGAAAAAACGGTTTCCGGGGGACATAATAAATATGTTTAAATATATTAAAGGTCAATATAGAGATCTCTCTCAAGATTTATGTATACCCAGGGCTGTATTAAGAACAAGGGGGCATCCTCTACATCTTGAGGAAAGAAAGTTTCTACATAGAAAACATAGAAAGGGATTCTTTACTGTTAGAGCAGTGAAACTGTGGAACTCTTTGTCAGATGAAATTGTCATTCAATAACAGAGTTCAAAAAGGATTTGGATGCATTTCTGGAGCGTAATAATATAAGGCTATGTTCACATGGCTTAAATTAGGGCGCATTTCGCCGTGTATTTCGTGGCGTACTGCGCTCAAAAAAGAGCAAAATGCGCACCAGTCATTACGGTAATCCATAGTTCTCATAGAGAACTATGGATTACGCCTCCTCTCCCCTGGCGTACAATAAGACGCGCAGGGAGTGACCTGTCATTTATTCACGGTACTTACGCGCCGCGAGTGTGTCAGTACACACGGATCGGCGCGAGCTCCCGGGGTGTACTGTACGCCCTGCATTTAGCCGTGTGAACTTAGCCTAACAAGTTATAGTGACTAGGATTCTGGAGTAGGGTTGTTCATCCAGGGATTATTCTAATTGCCAGATTGGAGTCAGGGAGTATTTTTTTCCCTAAAATGAGGACAATTGGCTCCTGCCTCATTGGATTTTTTGCCTTCCACTAGATCAACACTTTAGCACAACAGGCTGAACTGGATGAACGTCTTGTCTTTTTTCGGCCTTACAAATTATGTAACTATAAGAAGTCCTACATTTAGATAAAAAGAGCCAAATCCAACAAATTCACTTTCATTAAGCTACCTCTTTCTTGTTCCACTCCCATGCGGCCAGGGAAGATAGGGGTTAAAGCTGACCTCTAAGCCCAGAGGCAGCACAGCCTATGTCAGGATGGCATGATGGAGTGCATCTCTGACAGCTGCAGATGATGGCACTGATACCCTGAAGGTGGATATCAGTGGTAGTGACCCAGTGGAAAAGGCAAAACGAAAGAAAAGACCCAGAAAATATCAATTACTTAGTTTATATAACCACCTACTCTACTCCCACCCTTGTGTTGTCAGGGTAATTCCCGCCAAAGCTTTTAGTGGTATACTGGTTACATTTCTGCAAGGCAGCATGACCATACACATTTTACATACATGTGCAGAAGCTGTTAACTGAACACAGGGGCAACGTAGAGGTCAACCAACATTATACAGAACATTTATCTTACTTCCTATAGTGCAATTATAGCAGAAAATAGTGCAATCATCACTAAACATTCTTAACTCCTTAGCAATGTATTGTATCACCAATACATTACACGTGCAATGCATCAATCGATGCATGAAAAAAGCATTATGTACCCCAACTTTGTAAATTCCCTTACACAACAATGGGACACTTCAGATGTGTTTTTTTATGTATATTTGGGTTTGTAAACCAAATTTTAAGCTTGAAAAGACACTGTGTGAATTCAGCCTTATTAATAAAACATGTTAGGTGGGGGCCCTACTATTTGCATTGGGACCCAGGAGCTTCAAGTTACATCTATGCTCATGTCAATAAATATAAAGGGAACCTATAAAATAATCGTTCATCACTCATGCTGGTATGGAGCTCATCTTTATTGTTCTGATGTGCGGCATTTACTGAGTCATTATACTCCCTATTTCCCAGTGCAATTCACAATCTAATCCCAAAGCTTAGTGAGAGATCACTGAAGTGTTTAGATTCATTGTTAAAGTGATAAAAATATGAGACGCCGCATTAAGTTCCTGAAGTTTAAGTGACTTGGTTTAAAGATTACAATCTGGCTAATTAGGAATAATGTTACAGCATTCAAGAAGCTTTACTGGATGCACATATAATTTATATCATAGGAAAAGCATTAACACCCATCAACTATACTGTTGTAGTGTGGCAGAACGTGTCAGCGATCCCAGGGGTCACATGAAGTAATTCTAATTTAATGGACTGGAGAACTTAGTTCTACTTGATACCTAGATACTACAACCCCCAACATGACCAATCCTTTGAGATGATCAAAACACTACATGCTGTATTATGCTCTATAGATACTGTAGAAAACTATAACTCCCAATACAATCTGTCCACTGGCCATGATCCTAGTACAAATTTTATTACACTCTATGGATAAAACACTACAACCCCTATCATGACTGACACCTGGACAATTTGACTCTATTAGACTCTATACACTATACTTCCTAACATGACTGACTACTGGACAGGCCCATGATACAATTCAATTAGACTCTATATTTAAAACACTACCTCTCCCAACATGACTGACACTTTGACATGCACACAATACAATTCTGTTTCACTCTATACACAGAACACTACAACCCTCAACATGATCATAAAACAATTCTATTATACCCTATACAAAAAAAAACCTATACCTCCCAATATGACATAACCACCACACATTACCATAATGCAAATCTATTGATATTCCTATCAATCCCCACCTCTATACAAACTCATCATCCATAGCACCCCAAATAGTAATAGTTCTACAATTTGGTTCACCAAACAGTAATTGTACCCCAAACAGCAAAAGTGCCCCCAGCGGGATATAGGGCTCCCATTTGTGCCACTGGTAGGTACACAACCCATTTAGTAGACAACTCCCAAATTAGGTAGGTATAAAAGACCCACCAGTAGGTACAGAGGCGTAACTACCGGGGTAGCAGTTGCTCCGGGGCCCGACGGCTTGGGGGGGCCCCGCGGCAGCTGCTATCACCTCTGCTACCCCAATGATGCCGCTCCTGGGCCCGCCGGCAGTGAACACAACAGTTCACTGCGGCGGGTGCAGAGATGCGGGGCCGGTCTGTGAGGCAAGGCGCATACAATTAAGATGAACGGCGGGGCAGGGAGAGCTGTGTGCTCCCTGCCCCTGCCGTACATCGCCTGGCGGCGACGGGGCGGAATTTGACGTCATCGCGCCGCCTGCCGAGCTTCCTGTCTTCAGCCCCAAGCCTAAAGCAGCAGGCTTGGGGCCGGAAGGAGACGGAGACGCCGGTGGAACGCGCGCCAGGTGGGGGTAAATAAGCACGAGGGCCCTATTACGGGGGGAGGTCTATACCTAAAAGGGGGGGGGCTCTATTACTGGAGGGGTCTATAACTACAAGGGGGCCCTATTACTGGGGGGGTCTATACCTACAAGGGGGGCACTATTACTGGGGGGGGGGGTACTATACCTACAAGGGGGGCTTTATTACTGGGGGGGCTATACCTACACCGGGGCCCTATTACGGGGGGGGTCTATACCTACAAGGGCCCTATTACTGGGGGGTCTATACCTACAAGGGGGCCCTATTGCTGGGGGGGTCTATACCTACAAGGGGGCTCTATTACTGGGGGGGGGTCTATACCGACAAGGGGGCTGTATTACGGGGGGGGCTATACCTAAGGGGCCCTATTACTGGGGAGGCTATACCTACAGGGGGCCCTATTACTGGGGGGGGGCTATACCTAAAGGGGGCCCTATTACTGGGGAGGGGCTATACCTACTGGGGCCCTATTACTGGGGGGGAACTATACCTACAGGGGGCACTATTACTGGGGGGGGGGGAACTATACCTACAGGGGGCACTAATACGGGGGGGGGGGGAACCTATACCTACAGGGGGCACTATTACTGGGGGGGAAACTATACCTACAGGGGGCACTATTACTGGGGGAAACTAACACTACAGGGGGCTCTATTCCCTGGGGGAGAACTATACATACAGGGGGCCCTATTAACTGTGGGGGGAATATGCCTACAGGGGGCCCTAATAAATAGGGGGGGGGGGACAAATGCCTACGGGGACCCTAATAACTGGGGTGGGAACTATGCCTACAGGGAGCCCTAATAACTAGGGTGGGAACTATGCCTATAGGGGGCCCTAATAACTAGAGGGGGGGAACTATGCCTCCAAGGGGCTCTAAGGGACTGGGGGGAACTATTTGCCTACAGGGGAGTCCTAATCTATGGGGGGGGGACTATTCTGTCTACAAGGGGGCCCTAATCTACGGGGGGTACTATTCTGCCTACAAGGGGGCCCTAATCTACGGGGGGCCTATTCTGCCTATAAGGGGGCCCTAATCTACAGAGGGCCTATTCTACATACAGGGGTGGCCTAAACTACAGGGGGCCCCCATTCTATCTACATGGGAACCCTAAGCTACCGCCCGGAGGCCCAAAGCTGCCTACATCTCCCCTAGCTACCGCCTGGTGGGTGCCAAGCTACCGCCCGGGGGCCCCGTTCTACCTACATACTGACTGGGGGTGCCCTATAATTACCAAGGAGTAATTCTTACCATTTGTGACATTATAAATGGAGAGTTTGTACATGAGGGGAGGGGCACTCCAGTTGGGAAAATGATAAAAAAGTGAGGAGTTCTCAGGTGTTGTGTTTGTAAATGCTACAGGGACGAGTGGTGATTGGGGCAAGTCATCATGGAGGCTGGAACCGAATAAGAAGAAAAAGGGAAAGTGAACGACCTTCACAGACAAGGACCACCTGTGAGGGCCCCAAATGTAAATAAACATTTTTCAAAGCACCTGTGTATCTGATATCTACCACTATATGGTCACTGTATGGGGGTTATATACAGTCTGCGAGCCCGTGTACACTGGTGCCTACCAATATATGGTCACTGTATGGTGGTTTATACAGTCTAAGGAGCCTTGTACACTGGTATATACCACTAATATGGTCACTATAGGCGTTTCTATTGGTCTTTGTGTACTGATCAGTAATAGTGTAGGGATATTATTCAGTCACTTTGTGGTCATGTTCTTGCGGTATAATCAGGTTCCTATGTAATAGGGTTATTAGTAATGTTGGTCTTGGTATAGTGGGACTTGTTTGGTAGCAGTATGATGGTGATATGTATGGTGAGGTATTCACCCCTTGTATTATCTAAAAGCATGTCCTGGTAAATGTTCGTGATCAGGGATGTGGGCAAGGGGTTGGGGTGGGTTGGGGGGGGGGGTAGGGGGCCCCATCCAAAAGTTCGATATGGGGCCCAGGCTTCTCTAGTTACACCACTTAGTAGGTAGGTAGATATGTAGGGCCCCCTCTATTAGGTAAGTATATAGGGTCCCCCAGTAGACTGATGCATACTGTCCCCCAGCAGTTAGGCAGGTATACAAGGCCTCCCTCAGTAGTTAGATAGGTATACAGGGCCTACCCCAGTAGTTAGACAGATATATAGGGCCTCTCCCAGTAGTTAGTCAGGTACATAGGCCCCCCAGTAGGTAGATATACTGTCCCCCAGTTGTTAGGCAGGTACATAGGAACCCCAGTAGATAGATATATGCTGTCATCCAGTAGGCAGATATACAGGGTCTCCCCCAGTAGTTAGGCAGGTACATAGGGCCTCCCACAGTAGTAAAGCAGGTATACTGGGCCTCCCCCAGTAGTTAGGCAAGTACATAGTAGTTAGAGATACACTATCCCCAGTAGTTAGGCAGCTACATTAGCCCCCTGTAGGTAGATATATACTGTCCCGCAATAGTTAGGCAGACACATAGGCCCCTCAGTAGGTAGATATACACTGTTCCCCAGTAGTTAGGTAGGTATACAGGTATACAAGAGCCCCTATTAAAAATAAAAAAACACCATAGAAAACCACAACCCCGAACATGTCCCAACCTCCATACATAACCATAATACAATTCTATTATACTCTATATGTACACACTATTATACGTAACACTATACCTTCCGACATGACCAACACTAGGACATGCCCATAAAACAACTTTATTATACACTATGCATGGAGCACTACAACCCCCGACATGCACCAATCACCAGACATGACCATAATACATTTCTATTCCATATTTTAAAGCATACATGCCAACTCTCCCGTTTTTGGCGGGGGGGGTCCCGCTATTTGGGGTCCCCTCCCGCCCTCCCGGGGGAGTTGGCATTCCTCCCACCGCCAGCAGGCGGCGGGGGTTTTTTAAAAATTCCCCGCGGGCAAGATCCTACTCTTGCGCCCCGGGGACCGCTCCTACGGCGGGTAAAAGCGGCCGCGCGGCCGCTCACCCCCCGGGGGTCTCACTGTGCGGGGAGGGGGCGGGAGGGATCCCCCCCCTCCCCCTGTATGTCGGCGCCGGTGTGTGCGCCGACAGACGGGCAGGGGGGGGGGGGGGGGGGGGGGGAAATGACGCGGGCTGCTCTCACTTCCCCCTCGCCGCTGAAGAGATCGGGCGGGTGGCCGCCTGCAGGAGCCTGGGAAGGGAAAAAGGTTTTTTTATTTTTTTTTTGTTAGCTTTAGGGGGTCTACCCGGGAACAGAGAGGGAACTACCTGGCAAAAAATGGGGGCACACCTGGGCCCAACAAAGGGGGGACTACCCGGCACAAAGGGGGCACTACCCGGCAACAGAGGGGGCACTACCTGGGAACAAAGGGGGGACTACCTGGGTAACAGAGGGGGCAACCGGGGAAAAAAGGGGGGCATACCTGGAACAAGGGGACACTACCTGGGAACAAAGGGGCACTACCCGGCTAACGATGGGGGCACTACCCGGCAAAGAGGGGCACTACCTGGCAACAAAGGGGGGATACCCTGGCAACAGAGGGGCACTACCTGGGAACAAAGGGGACTACCTGGGTAACAGATGGGGGCACTACCTGGCAACAGATGGGGCACTACCTGGCAAACAAGGGGGCATCTACCTGGGAAAGAGGGGCATCTACCTGGGAACAGAGGGGGGGCATCTACCGGGGAACGATGGGGGCACTACCTGCTAACAATGGGGGCACTACCCGGCTAACAATGGGGGCACTCCTGGGAAAAGAGGGGGGCCCACCCGGCAACAGAGGGGGCACTACCTGGCAACAGAGGGGGCATCTCCTGGCAAACCCAAGGGGGGACTACCCGGGAACCAAAGGGGCACACCTGGCAAAACCCTGGGGGGACTACGGCAACAATGGGGGCCTACCTGGAAACAAAAGGGGGCACTACCCTGCAACAACGGGGGCACTACCTGGCAACAAAGGGGGCACTACCCGGCTCAATGGGGGCACCTACCTGGCTAACAATGGGGGCACCTACCCGGGTAACAAAGGGGGGATCACCGGCACAAATTTGGCTCTACCTGGCTACAGAGGGGCCTACTTTGCTACAACGGGGGATTACCGGTCTTTAAGGGGCACTACCGGTTATGGGGGGGTACTACCTGGCTATAAGGGCATTACCGGCTTTTTCCAAGGTTTTGCAGTTAGGGGGAGTGGGGGTGGCTTTTTTTTAAGGGGGGTGGCATACCTCAAAGGGCGTGTCCATGCAAATTTTTTGCCGCGGCGCGGTAGCGCCCCGCCCACTAAAGTCTCCTGTTTTTCATTTTCAAAAGTTCCAACTATGTTTTA
>JAODAL010058232.1:0-22205 GCA_025379985.1 Phyllomedusa bahiana
CTTTTAAATTCTATGGTTTTGAGTATTAGAATCTGATTCTTAGAAGGTCTTAAAATTAGGTAAATAAAACCTCAGATGAACAACACATGACAATAACACTGTCATATTTTTTTTTAACAAAAACTGAGGCAAAGTGCAAAAGAGTGTGTGAAAAAATAACACCCTTACTGCTTCTATAGAAATTAAGGGAGTAAACAAATGTCCTTCATTTATTAATTATCAGTAAGCGTGACCAGCTGTAACGGATGCCCCTGCAACCCTCATCCGTGCCCCGCTCGTCCCTCCACCGGTCCCCATGCCTACTTACCCGGCCACGCTCCTGCTGCAGTCTCAGTCCTGCGGCACGTGCGGTCCCTCTCCCTAGTGCGCGCGCACCCCGGCAGTGTTAAATTTAAAGGGCCAGCGCACCGGTAATTTGCTATTGCCGGTCGCTGCCTCTATTTAAGCCTGCCTCTTCCTGGTTACCCTGCCGGATCTTTAGTGCCCATTGCCTATTGAGAAAGTGTTCCTGAGTCTTGTTCTGATTACCGTGTACCGTATCGTTTGCCTCCGTCCCTCGACCATGAATCTTGCCGCCTGCCCTGACCTTCCTGCCTGTCCACGACCACAAACCATTGCCGCCTGTCCTGACCTATCTGCCTGTCCCCGACTTCGAGTCTGCCTTCCGATTTTGTACCACGCTACACCTCGGCTGCCTCCGCAAGCAAGTCACGTCAGGGGTAGCGACCTGGTAGACTCCCGCCGCAGCAAGTCCATCCCGCTTTGCGGCGGGCTCTGGTGAAAACCGGGACCTACTTAGATTCCGCTCCCTGGCGTTGCTTACGCCATCGCTTGTGGTGGTCCAGAGGATCCACTACCTCCAACCGTGACACCAGCTCTATAAAAGCAAACATTTTGGCAGTTTGCTGGTGTGAATCATTTAGGCGTGTCTTAACACAGTACCAAGTAGGAAAGACATGAGCAATAATCTTAGGGAAAGTTGCAGCTGCCAATGTAGAAAGGGTTATAAGGCAATTTGCAAACAATTTAAAGTCCATCACTCTAAAATGAGAAAATTTATTCACAAGAGAATAACATTCAACACAGGACAATCTTCTCATAAGTGGACATCCCAGCAAATTTACCTAATGGCCAGACTGTACAAATTTCAGCATATCCAAGAGCTGCCTCTTGGACTATTGTGGTTCATTACAATACAATTAGAAAAAAGAATGAACAAGTTTGGCTTGTTTGGAAGTATTGCTAGGAGAAAGCCTCTTCTTTCTAAAAAAACATGGCAGTGTGACTTACAGTCACAAAATTGCAGCAGAACAAACCAGAAGACTTCTGGAACAATATCCTTTGGACAGACAAGACCAAAGTAGAGATATTTGCCTCTAATGCACAGCGCCACTTTTGGTGAAAACCAAACACAACATATCAGCACAGATACTTCATACTGTTAAGCAAGGCTGGATACCTTGCAGTCATTAGGTTACCCATGACTCCACTGTATACCTGTAACGGGTAAATGGGTAGTGGACCCATTGGGCCACTTTTGGGCTTGCTCCAAGTGGGTGTAACTAAGCGGCTATCACAGAGCCTTTGATGGTAAGGTTTACTTACCCAAACAGCCTCAGAGCAGTTCCCAGCAGTTGCAGCTGACCAGACAGGTCAGAAGTGCCAATGCTAGGCACCAAGGGAAATAGGAACAAGATACAGCAGACTAGGGTAGAGATGTGCAGCTACAGAACAGAACATACAAGGAGCAGAACAAAACACACATATAAGCCAAACAGAGACCCAAGGGGAAGGCCTGACCGAGGTCAAGGTGCAAAAGAAACAGAAACTAAGACAGGACACAACACCAAAAACATGACAGGAAATAAAGCAGAGATGCAAGCTAGTACACTGGTTAGGAACTGACGGGGCATCAGCAAACACGGCAGACACATGGCAAGAACTCAGACATAAGAACATGACAAAGAAACTCACAAAGACTCAGACAGACAAATAGCAGCAGCCAAACAAACATGAAGGATCCCACATAGGACAGCAACAACAGACAAAACACAAGACACAACACAACAAAGATCAGGTCAGAAGTGTGGGGAGGAGCAGGCTTATAATCATACAGGTGGCAGGAGATTGGCAGAGGAAGCCCAATTCCGCTGCACATTGTGGAAATAAAAGAGAGAATAACGTGACCCACCTCTCTATAGAGCAAAAAGGAAATAGGACAGCAGCCACAAGATGAATGAGCAGCAAGACCAGTATGGCGAAAAGCCACACAGCAAATGCAAACGGGTAAGCAGGCAAGCAGCAGGCAGCAGTGTGACAGTACCAAAGTATTTAGCTTCAAATGTGAGATGAGCTGTCTAACAACTAAAGCTATTCAAAGACTGTGTCATGCAACAGGACAATAATCCCAACAGAATGGCAGAAAAATAAAATAATCAAGGTGCTGCAATATCCCAATCAAATTCCAGACCTTAATTGAACTGGAATGCAAGGGGGGTATTTTTAAAAAAACTGTCAAAAAAAAATTACCGCCCAAACCTTAGTGAAAAAAAAAATTTTTTTTTTTTTCACATTGTGAAAAATAGTGGACCAAAATTCCTTTAGAACAAGGGAAAGGGAGACTGATAAATTTTCAGGGCGGAAAAACATTTTTTCATATAATGCTGCTGAAGGTGGTTCTACAAGCTATAGATATGTGGTGTGTACACAAATCCTTGCAATTTTGACTTAATTGTCTTTGGGCCAAAGTTTGTTTATCTGAGATTGACTTACCAATTTAAAAATACCTTCTTTGGCCCAAATTTGGTTTTTATTATGTTTTTGACTTTAAAACCCCAAAAAAAATTTCAAAGCGGGGTACAATTTGTTTTGCTTTTTTCTGTATAATATTTTCTTTATACGGGGTTTATCGAAATCGGTGTATCGATAATATTACTGTGTGTAGAATGAAAGTACATTGCAAGTTTTGGCCCAAAATTTAAAAAAATTTTTCAAAATGTATTGGTTTTTCACTTTTTACTTTAGTTTTTCTCATTTTTGGGGAAATTTTTTAAAATTCTTTTTTGGGTTTTAAACTAACCTTTATAAAAAAGCTATTTTCTATAAAAAGTTAAAGACGCCAACAAAAAAGCAATCATTCTGCCTTTGTTTTGATACTTTAGATGCTGCCAGCAATTTTGTTGAGAATTGCTTTAAGAACATACTGCTATATTTTGTTCTTTTAAATAATTTAAAATAAACTATGTTTCCCAGCTAATGTTTTTATTTTACCGTGATTTAAAATAAATTAAACCATCCCTTTTCACTTTTTTTAATAAGTGACTCCATCATTATTCTGTCATACGATGCAATGACATTTTGATGATTGACATACACTAGGGTAATATTGTAATAATAAAAATTTTTGTCTGACCAAGCCCAAAGGAATTGTGCTAAAATCAAAAATTTTGCTGTAAAAGGTGGAAAAGGGTTTAGGGATATCAGATTATTCCCAACTGTGTCTGCCTTTTTTGGAAAAAGGGGGATGTCTAGTGATCTATTGTCACCCAGATGAAATGTTAATGAGGGGACGCCAAATAATTTGCACAAACATCTAGCAGATAGCTGCACAGGAGTTCTTGGAACACCACAGAGTTGCAATAAGTAAATAATTTTTTTTAATCTTTTGGAAAATTTTAAAAGATTTTGTAAAGTTTGTGCTTGTTTCCAAAACCCAAAAGGTACTTTCATTGTTCTAGCCAGAAAGTACCATATGTCAAAAAACATCCCGGAGAACAGATGGGAGAAGAAAAAAAATTTATCATTTCAAGCACCCCTAAGGCCCATGGTATAAGCATCATATACATTTGTACACCCTTTTAAAAAAATGCTCTGTTTGTGGGTTAAACGCGTCACAAAAGAGAGGGGCAATCAAATTCTAACAAGGGGAAAAATTTCCCCCTTTTAGAAATTCGGGAAAACTTGGGTTTGTAACGAAATCGAATTTTGGTGTTTCGGGGGAACCCAAGTGTGCTTTTCATTGAAAAAATTTGGCCCCGACACTTTGGCGTTACAGGGGGCCAAAGCACTCGGGTGAGGAAAAAGGGCTTAGCCTCATGACATTGCAAGATGAAGCCAATCAAGACCGGGGGGAATTCTGTGAGGGTCACCCGACTATAAAAAGACCGAGCCGCCGCGGGGAGCTCACACCCCTTTCTCACGGTATGAAAAGGGAAGTGCGCGCTGAAAGCGCTTTCTAAAGAACTATTTTTACACAGCGATTTTTGTGGGGTGTCTCGCTTGTCTCAGAGACTGTTCTCTGAAAGTTCTATTTCTGATTTTTTTTTGGGTTTTTGGGAAACTAAATCCAGTGTGCGTTCCCCTTTCGCGCATATACATTCAATTTTCCAAGTGGTATCTAAGCCAGTTCCCGTTTGTATTCAAAATTTTAAAAAAACAGCGTTTTTACAATACAAATCCCAAATTCAATTTTTGGGTGCTCAATTTTATTGCGCAATTTACATCCAGGGTTAATTTTAAAAATTGTTTTGCGGGGTCAAAAAAAATAAAACCCCCTTTTTTTAACGCCAAATAAATAAATTTTTTTTGGGTAGCCTAATTCACAAGCAAAGGGTTTAATTTTTAAATTTTTTCTCTTGTTTTTTGGGGGTTTGAAAAAAACCCAATTTTAACACCTACCCAAAACTACTATATTTTGGTGGCTCAATTCTATTTTCGCAATTTACACCAGGGGTTAATTTAAAGGGGTTTGTTTTTGCTGGGGTGCTGACCCCAAAAAAAAACCTCTTTTTTTAACGCCAAAAATATAAAATATATTTTTTGTAAACCAAAATTTACAAACAAAGTTAATTTTCAATTTAATTTTCTTGTTGTTAGGGGTAGAAAATTTCACCATTGTAACACGCTACAAACTTTCTAGTTTTTTGGGGGCTCAATTTTATTCGCCCTTTTTATCCCGGGGTTTAAATTAAAACGTTGTTTTTTCTGCGGGCTGACAAAAAAAAAACCCTCTTTTTTTACACCAAAAAATTTTACATTTTTTCCCCTTTTTGCATAATTACAAACGAAGGTTAATTAACCTTTTTGTGCTTTTACATTTTTGTAAAACACCCCAGGCCCTTTTAAACGACACATCAAGTAAATTTTTTCCCGGCCATTTGTGGAGCGCAAATTTTTATCCAAGGGTTTTTCCAGAGCTTGTTACAGGGTTTCAAAAATTTTGGCCGGTCAAAAACAGGTGTATATTTTCATATTAAGGGGGGGGGGGGGGGGGGGGGGGGGGAAAAAGCTTCATCAAAAAAAGTCTGTACATTTTAGAAAAAACATTAAAGTCGGGCAGAGAAGTTTGGGAGGCCTGCAACGCGAGTGGCAGTGGGGACAAAAAATTTTTGAAACGGGGCCCCGGTCGCAGCAAAACAAGGGGGCGGGCGCAAACAGGGGGGCACTCGGTAGGCCACAACTCCGCTGTCCCTCTAGCCCGGTGTGTTTTTCAGCAACCCAAGGGTTCTTTATTGGTTTTACTAGGTCAAAAATCTTCCCCCAATGACATCTGACAACCCCAGCCAAAGTTTGGTGGGAAACCCCAGACACAAAAACTTAGTTGGGATGGCCCGGGAGCGGGTCACGGCCCTCACCTGTCCTCAACCCCCCTCTTCCCATCCATTTTCCCCCAGCCAGGGATCTACAATTGGGGGGTTGGGGCCCGCGCCACTATAAAACGAGGATTTAACAATTTGAGGGGGGCATTTACAGCTACTTTTGCCGGGGAATAAATTTGGGCCAATTTTCCCCCCTTCTTTTCAGTAGGGGGCAAAATTTTAGATTGGAGAGTTTGGGGGGAGGTCATTGGGAAAAGGTTTACCTCGCTTACCAAAAACCGGTGGGTGGGGACAGTATGACGATGAAACACAAAATAAGGGGTGATGTAGCCGGGCCGCATTGGGAGCCGGGTTGAAGCAAGGGGGGTTTATCATCGCCGGAAAGAGGGGGGTCAGCTTGCGGTAGGCAGCGGCGCAGCCCGCAAGTGGTTGGTTGGGCCGGGGAGTCAGCAGGGTGCAGCCCTTTTGAGGCCGGAGCCAAGCGGGCCCCGGGGGAAAAAACCCCTTTTGCAGGTCCAAGCCCGTCCGGGACAGGGGGGCAGCGAGGCCCGCGGGGGGCAGTATTTACCAAGGGGGAGCGTTGCGGTAAAATCACTACTCGGCGGGGTGGCAGTTTTTTGCTAAAGGAAAACCCCCAGGAGCCCCAATATGGGAAAGTAAATCTGTGGGGGAAAGGAAGCATGGGCCCGGGAGCAACTTTTGGCACAACGGGCCCCGCGTTCCAAAAACAAAGGGACGTCACCACCGGGGCCTTGGGGGAAACCCTGGCTCAGATGTGGGGGGTTTCCCCTCCGCCGGGTTCACACAGGGAGCGGCCAGTGGCACGGGATGCCCTTTTTTAGCCCGCAAGGCCCACCACCTCGCAGAAGGCACTGTTTCACTTTTTACCCCCTCCCCGGTCCAGAGGGTCCTGCTCCCCCCTACTCAGGGGCCAGCGTCGTAAAAGAGGGGATTGTAAAAGACAACAGTAAAGCTTCCCCAACCACCCAAAGGTGCAGCAAGCTTTACCCCTTCCTCCTGTTCCCCAAATTTTTTGGGACTTTTCATTTCCCCTCCCTTTCCCCAAAAGGTGGACTCTGCACCATTTTAAGAACTAATGGCTTTTTTGGGGCCCCAAACCCCAGATTTGGGGGTTCCAAAGCCGTAATTTCTTTTCCAAAAAAGGGGTAAACCCCACTTCATAAATATGTAGAACAGAAAGTGGGTCAGTCCCTTTAGCTTATCGGGTTTTGTTCCAAGGAAACGGCCCGCGACGGACGTCTGGGCTGTAACTAGGTCAGGGCCCCGTAAAATGTCCTTTAAAGGCCCCCCTGGGGAATTGGGTTCCTGCCCAGGCACAAACCCAAAAACTTGGACAGGGACCCGTTTCCCCCCCACCCTTTTTCAAACTGCTGGGTCCTGGGGCCAATTTTTCCCCCCTCCTCCCCTCCACCAACCCCCACCCCTCTCAGCCTCCACAATTTCTGCTCCATCATACCACATGTGTAGGGGACAGCGGTGTCCCCCATTCTACACCAAACATGCCCGGGGAAAAGAAGTCACACAGGGGAGGAACTGCCCCGCATGCAGGGAAAAAATCGATGTGTGGCTTTCTTTCCCCCCAACTCAAATCGGAACCATGGGTGAGGGCCAAAGGGGGAACAAGGTGTCCCGGGTTGCCACCGAGGGGGATGGTTCCCCCAAAGCGGGCCCGCATGGCGCACTGTTTTAATCCGGTTGTAAAAAATGTTCCTGAAATCCCTTTCCCCCCGATCTTTAAAACAAATTTTTAAAATGGCCAGGAAAAAAGGTTTCATGCACTTTTATCCCTTCGGTTTCAAAGCCAGGGAAAACCCTCCCGAGGGGTTTCAGGGGGCAAACGGGGTCCCCCAACACCTCTGATAGCGATGTTTTCCCCCCCGGCTGGGAAATTTCCCCCTGCACAAATTTTGGGGGCCGACTGTATGAACAGAGAAAGGCCATTAACGATTTTTGGGTGATCCAGGCAACAGAAGTTAAAACCCCCCCTTTTAACTTTTATGTCAGGGCCCGTGGCAGCTCAACGTGACACCTGCCGTTTTTTGAGGGCCCTTCCCAGGAGGCCCCCTTTTTTTGTCAGTCGCCAGGGCTACGGGGGTGAAAACGTCCCTTCCACGCTTTTGTCCTGGAACAGATGCGGAAAAAAAACGTCTGGGGAAAGGGGCTGGGAAAGTGGCACTACATCTCGTGGGCCACAGGGGTCCCTGGGGACTGAAAAGGAGGAGGGGAGGAGGAGGGCATTGGGGCAAAGCAAAAGTCTGGTGAAATGAGTGGATTTTCTACCCCCGGTGGGCAAAGAGAGGAGCAGGGGGCAAACTTTGGGGGAGGGGTTGAAAAAAAAGGAAGAAAAAGAGGAAGAACCCAGGCAGATGGGCTCCCAAGCACCGTGGCAGATACATGGAAAGGAGCATGAACCACCCGGGGGTTTACTTGGCAGATGTTTCCCGCAACATGCTTTTTTTTCCCCGGTATGAAAAGCCGAATATTTAGCATCCCCCAGAGGGGTGACTTTTTGGCTCTCCACCCTATTTGGGCCCTCGCTACCCGGGCCAAAAAGGGAGCCTTTTTCCCCCTATTGGGGGAAAGGGAAAAACCCAAAAACCCAAAAACTAAAAGGGAAAAAACCCTAAACAATTTGGGCCCCTGCCCTTTTGTGCGGCCCTCGGTTTCCCCCTCGACAGGGCCGAAACCCGGGGGTTCCTCACGCTCACTTACTACTGCCGCGGGGAGCTGGGGGGAAAGGGTGGGGGGTAGGAGCCAAAATTTTTCCCCGCTCCCTCACATAACCTAAGTCCCGGGGGTCACTAATGAGCAAACTTTGCCCTTTACCCCCCTAGTGGATGGGGAGTCACCAGCAGCAGCAGCACAGGAAGGAGGCATTCCCTTAACCAACAGGGGTGGCCTACGGATCACACTCCCTTTCCACCCCAGTTTAGGGAAGGGTCCGTGGACACTTTTTTTAGCCCCAAAATGGGGTTTTTGGCCGCAACTTGCCCGAGTTGCAGTTGGAGAACGGGCCGCTCCCGGCCAGTAATTGGGCATCAAGCGGGTTTTCAGTTTCGGGGGGGGGGCCATCGGTTTCCCAAGGGGAACCCCTTGTCCACGGAAAGTTTAACGACCGGAAACCTTTTGATCAAGAAGAAACCGGCGTGGATCGGGCCCGGATTTCCACACACCAAACCTTTTGGCGTTTAAAATCCCGGTTCAACTAAACCCGCCTCAAACCACATTTTTTATTTATGCCCCCCCGCCGCATGGCCCACACCGGGGGAAAGTTTTCCCCACTGCCCACCAACCCTTTACCCGGTACCGGGGTATTTTCCCCCCCCCACCTCAAAACCTTCCCAAAAATTTTTTGTGCCACCTATGTCTCAGCGGGTGGGTGCTTGCTGTTTTCCAGGGGACCAAACCACCAACCCGTGTCAAATTTTGCCACTTCCCCCGGCCTCCTGGGGTAAAGTTTTTCCACCCCAGAATGCATTGTTTCCCCCTCTCTGACCTCATGCTTTGCTCCGTCATCACCTCCACCTCTGTCATTTTGCCACTTTCCTGACCTCCCCTCTGGGTGCCCCCCGTGACCTCCGCTCACAGTCATTGTGGGCCGGGTTTTGTTTGGGCCCAATACTATTTGCCACCTGCAAATTTTCATTTGGCCCCCTCCTGACCTCATGCTGCGGGTGTGACTCCTTTTGTGGCCCCCCACACTGGTCCCTTGTGCCCCTGACTGACCTCAAGCTTTTGCCCCTGGCTGCTGCCGTGCCCTCCCAAATGGGCCTACTCCTGTTTTTTTCCCCCTCCAGAATTTTCATTGTGCCACTGTTTTGAAACCCCCTGCGCTGAAAGGGCCCCTCCGGCCCTCCACACTGTGCATTGGTTCCACTGTCTTTAAACCCTTAAAATGCTGCGTTGCTCCCCGCCGGCCCTCCACACTGGGTCCCTTGTACCACTCTTTGGCCCACCCCTTTTTTTTCCACTCCAAATTTTGTCATTGGGGCCACTGCCTACCTCATGCTGCTGCCACCGTGACCTCCACACTGTGTCATTTGGGGCCCACCTTTCGGCCTGGGAATGTTTTTTCCCCTTTCCCCGAATGTCCCTTGTCCACGTCGACCTCAAGCCGCTGTGGGCCGGGCCCCCGTCACCTCCACACTCTTCACTAATTTTTGCCACCTGAAACCTCAGTTTGTTTTTTTTCCCGCTTTTTCGGCCCTACTTTATCAGGCTACCCTTCCTGCTTTATTATTTTTGGCAGTTTTTGGGCCCCCCTAAGTGCCCAGGGGATTTTTTTAAATGAAGCGATTCAAAAAGCGGGGGCAGCCCTTTTCGTGTCATCTAAAACACAACAATTTTAGAAAACCAAACCAAGCTCCCTCTTCATATTTAAGCATTTGGGAACAAAAGTTTTACAGCACCCTCAGCTCTGGGCAAACCTTTGGGAAATACCCGTTTTTTTAATGTATTCGTGCCGAAGTAATTCGGGCCCCAAACGAATTTTGTCGGAAAATTCGGCGAAGTGACCGAACCAAAATTTTTGAAAAATTTCGCCCTTTATCAAAACCCTCGGTCATGCCTACACGTACATGTAACTAACATTTTGAACCCCCTATGGGTATGTAAAATTGACTGGATACCGTTTCACAGACACCCCGTATCCACGTGGGCACAGGGAGGCATGGTTAGTGAGAGATAAGAGCCTACGTGACCGCTGGCATGGCACAGTTTGCTCACAACCCTATCACCAGTGAAACAGAGTTCTACCAGTCAGGTAGATTGCCACAAGTTATGCGTTAGATATAATCCCGGTCCGTTAATGAGAATAAACCAGTCCCCCAGTGTATAAATTAAACGGAACCGGGCTAGAGTTCATGGATCTAGATATAAGAGCAGCCTAAGATTAAATTGAATATTTAATTACTGTATCTTACAGGCACACTAGATAGGATAATCCATTAATATAAGTCAAAAATGCAATTACAGGTGTGGGTTACAGACAGTATTACGTCAGTTATCTGGTGTTGGCCTTACCGTGCGCATACAAGTTGTCACAAGTTCCTTTTCCTCTGATATCCCAAGGGACAACCCATAGCTGTTACTCAGCATATACTTTTAAGCCCTGCTGGTTTCACCCCCCTCACATCCCCTTACACCCCTAGGATGGTCTGTTGCTGTCCTCCCCTGGGCATAGTGGTTTTGACCTCATAAACTAAGATGCGTTATAACTTCGGCCGGGAAGATCACAGAAAGGCGGCACTGGTACTAATGAACCTGGCTGGGACCCAGCTACGTTTGAATCAAAGTGCCCTTTTTGCCAGAAAAAGGAATAGGGGGATTACCTGTCAGACCTGTCTATGCTATAATCTATTATTAATATTACAGCCTTGTTACCTATCACATCAGAGAATCACAGTCAGTTTTTAGCAGGTGAAACACAAGACGGGTACTTCTCACTGGGATCTTGAAATTAATCTGTTAGGTCATGTTTGACCACCTATTTGAGAGCAGCATGTGATGGAGGGAGAGCTCTGTGGTATGTTGATTTATATGATTTGAAGCAGGATTATATGATCTGAAGCAATATAAAGCAGGGTAAATCCCAACCGATTTATTTTCCCTGGATTTCACATGTAACTGGGGCTAATATACCAGCGTTGTTGCTGCCCGCCTGACGAACTTCCTCTCCACTATTGCACGCTGAGAATGGAACATGCAGCTGGAAAGTCTTTCTACTAAGAGATAAGACACCACAGACTATACTTTACTAGTTTTGCATATTTACACAAGCATGATGCATGTAGCACTTTATTACTGTGATAGAAATTAAAGAACAAATACTTTTTACTATATATCTGCTTCATCTTATAAATGTTTTGTACATTAACCGATGTGAGGAATCCCAGAAGCAGGTTGTGGTTGACTGATATTTTATATCAAACTACGAGGAATGTTTGAAAAAGTTACATTTTGGTTCCCCTCATTTTAAACTATGATCTTTGTTGTGAGACAACCCCTTTAATTATCAGTGTTTATTATGGAAATTATGTATATTCTTTTGCCGATGCTTCCTAGTGACATCTAGTGGCAGAGGAGAATTATAGCAACCAGGCTAGTCACCGTCAGTATATAGATCAGCAGTTTTTATAATCTATTATTTTCTTTTCTTTTAACTATTCTTACATTGTCATTTAGAGAATTCTTTAAGATATGTATTTAAAAAGGTTTATTGTTATATAAGGTTGTTTGTAAATACGCAATTGTCCACGTGTATACTTGACGGTTCTTTTTTGTATTTATCTTGCTATTTTATGGGTGTTTAGCACGAAACTGATAAAATGTGTTCTGTACACAAAACGTGTTTTCCTCCTTAAATAAAAAAAAAGTATATACTTGGAAATTGGATGTCCTGCGCTGTTTCTCAGTCTTGATAAGAAAAAAGTTTTAAAGGCTAACATCTATCAGAACTTGGATCATTTCTAGCACCTGGGATTAAACACTCGCTCAGCAGTGAGTGTGTGTGATTACTAGGCAGGGAAGAGACTGACAGTAGCTGCCTCAGAGGAAAGGTGATGTCTGAGCATGTGTGGAAAGACTGAGGAGCTCCCATCACTGGTCGTATGCCCTGGAGACGAGCTACACACTATGGATCACTAAAGGAGCAGATAAAACAAAAAATGAAAGAGAATGTTTAATAAAGTTGAATGGGTAAAATGTTTATTATTTAATTTGCAAGTTTCCCACATCAACTTTTCTTTGTGGTAAAATCCCTTTAAAATGATTTTTATTTTTTATTGATTTAAGATTCAGGACTCTATACTTTACTGACACTATTTTAACCAGAAAATAAGAAATGTTGGGCAGATAAATTGATTAATTTTACCCAGTTAGAAGCAAACAGACAGCACAGTTTTTTTTTTAGAATTCCAAATTAAGCCTGTCGTTTATTTCATATGTTTTAGTGTCTGTACACTAGATTGCTTTTAAAAGCATGAGACTTTTGAATTAGCAGTCAAAAATTAAATTACTACTGAAAAGCAACTTCCCCCTGGAGAGCTGTTTGCTGACCAAGTATTAAAAATGTTAAGCCATAATTCAATCCAAAGCTGAATCTACACATTCAATGCTTCTCTGCAGGACTTCTCAGTTCAACAATGATGTTTTCCTGTTTCTGCTTTCTGATATACACAGAGCTGCCACTTGCACATTAAAAAGTGGAATATTGGCTGTGTACTTACAATGTAACTGCTTGCTTTGTGTTTCTGGAAGAGACTTAAAAAAAATAAATCAATCTGCAGTGAACAAACACAGCAATTGGATTTGGTGACTGCACTGTTTGAGTCAGACTGTACTGGTTTACTGCTGTAGAAGGAGCACAATGGATGTCAGTGAATTACATTGCATTGTGTGTTGGAGGAAAGGTCAACATTTTTCCTGACACTAGGAATTACTACCTTCATTGTATTCTTGACATCCGTCATTAGAAAATAATCATTATTTTTGTGTCTTATATAGCGCCAACATATTCCTAAGTGCAGTACAGATATTTCCCTCATTAAGATCAATCCCTAACTCAGACGGGGCTCACAATCTAAATTCTCTTTCTCAAACATGTTTTCTATAAGCCTCATTTTTTTACAGGTATGGGTTTGTGCATGGGTAGGTGTCCCTAACATCTTGGACACCTACCCATGCACAGCAGGACACCACCGCTCTTGTGGACGCATCTGTTCTGACCATTTCATGCATTACGCAGGTACTATGTATTTAGGAAAACGTTATTGATCTGCCCGGATTTGTTTCTATGTGGCTAACATCTTGGATTTTGGACTAAGTAATTGTGGGATATATTTATACATGACTATGTAGCCATTTTACTGTGGCTCTAATTTACATCTCATTACAGTACCCCATTGACAAGTCCTGTTAGGGGGACGAAACGCGTTTGAGGAAGAACTTATATCCTGTTGATCTATGTATAACTTGAATAGCTACTTTTAGTCACTAGATCACGAATTGGTGATCCTTGTTTGATATTTGCCTTTTCTGTGGTGAGATTGGCATTGCCTTCTGTGTACCACTATACTGACTGAATTTAAGTGTATTCTCTTTTGGTTTATCTGTACTGTGTGAATATCCTTGTCCTGTTTTTCTCTTCCATGTATCTGGTTTTTCAGTATACACAATTTAGGGATAGGGACTGTATACCTAGGATGTACCAGGGATTAGTGGGCGGGGTCGCCCTTTTTGGGTTGGGACCCCCGCTAAGGGTGAGCAAAGGGTGTTATAGGATTAAGGGACAGATAGATCTTTATGATATGTTTTTGAATACCCACTTTGTGGAATTATGTATGGGTTCTGATTGTCCTAAGAGGTTAACTGTTTATTGTCTATGAGACTTGTGTTTTAAATATATTTAATAAAGGTTATTTTTTTAGAGGATTTTTAGATTTTGTATTTGTAGAATTAAATATATTTAGGCTAATTATGCCCTGATAAAATAAAAAAAACATAATAACCTTCCCTCTCACCTCTGTTCCAGCTCTACTGCCATAAGCTGTCTTCTTTGGTTCTTCTGTTGACTTCTGACAGCTGTACTTGGCTTGAGACCACTGCAGTCACTTTTTGGTTGCAGTGGTCACATGTCACTGCCCAATGTCATAATTCACAAGTGTAGGGCCCCGAGTGGTCCCATTAGCAATGGCACAGGATCACTGTAGCCAAAGACCAACAGAGAAAGCACTTTAATAAAGGTGAGCGGGGAGGTGATTTTGGGTCATTTTATTTTATCAGGACTCTAGAAGCCTACATATATGTAATAGAAATAACACAGAGAAACACTAACTTCTTTAAATACTCCTTGAACCAACAGGAACATTGTCATCCTACAAGATAACATCAGTAAGTTTGCCACTTGAAATTGTCAGATACCTATGGACTGTTACTTTACCTTGAAACATGACTCTTGGGCCCAAAGAGTACCATATTATTGCACCCTAAACCATACATTAACCCCCTCCATGCTTGATATAAGATTTAAGGTATTTAACATTGTAGGCTGCATCTTATGATCCCCAACATACAACTAGAAAGTAGGAAAAACAGTGAAACTAGACTGACTGTATATGACCATGTCACTTGTTTCATTGTCCATGTTTTGTGGTCTTTACACCATTGAACATGCTGTGAGATGTTTAATGGTATCAACACAGGTTTGGCTTTGACAGCTCTGCCATGTATATAATTTTTGGGCAGTGCATGTCTGATGATTTTCATTTATACTAGTGCCCTTAAACTTGCATTTAACTCTGCAATAATTTGTGGAGCCTTTTTAATGTTTTTTTTTTTTATTTACAATTCAACAAAGTTCTCTTCTATCCCTAATGTCAAATACTTATGTTCAATCAAAGCTACTTCTGTCTGCAGATGTTTTGCCAGTCTTTGCATAATGAGATATCTCAACGAAACAGTAGACCTCAAAGCACCCATTCACTAAGAAAACCTGGTGGCAGATGTGCCTACCAGACAAGCACTAACAATCACATCCATAAAACAAAAAAGAACAGAAAAAGTAAAAGAAAAATATCAACAGTAATATGACCTACATAACTAAGAAAAAAGGGAACATTAGCAGTGATGGCAAGTGTGTCAGGTAGAGTTCAACTTGACAATGTAAAAATAGTGTTCTAGTTTTTTTGTCCAATCCTAGTATAGTTATCTAGTTAAGATAAATATATTCCATAGCACTTTCCAGAGATTGTCATCACTTACATTGGTCCCTTTCCCCATTAGGACTCACAATCTAAATTCCTTATCGCTTTAGAAATCTACACAAAAAACACAGACGGGACAAATAAACTCCATACAGATATTGCTCTTGGCAGGGGCGTTGCTAGCGTCCCAAGACTTCCGGGGCTCGGGCCCTTTGTGTTAAGTTTTGCTCAGTAGGGCGGGGTTCACATGGCATTTTTCACGCCCCAAGAACTGCGGCTTCTATCGGGGGACTGTCACTTCTCTCCTGCAGCGTACAATGCCATCGGATTGTACGCCGGAGAAGACGACATGGTAATTCATAGCTCTCATAGAGAGCATATTAAAGCGCAAATACACCACAAAACACGCCCCGCAATTATGCCATGTGAACGTACCCTTTGTCTGGCTGCAGCAGCTAAAAACGTACGCAACCCTGACAAATGACGGGTATAAAAAAATTATATTCAGATACAATTCATCATCAGGCTGTGGTTTACATGTGTAAAGGACACAACAGGCAGGATTATGTTTAGTGACGCAAATGGGGCAATATTGTGGGTATGTGTGTTTATACACATAAACACACATATATACAGTACATACACATGTACACAGATATGCATGCACACACACACACATATCTATACACATATACACAAATACAAGTATATATACACACACAAACATGCATATGCACATATATATATACACACAAACATGCATACACATATACATATATATATATATATATATATATATATATATATGCAGACATGCATACACACACATATATATATATATATATATATATACACACACACAATCGCACACACACATATATATATATACACACACACATGCACACATATATACAAAAATAAACATACATATATAAACACATGAAAACACAAATACACATATATACACACATGTATACACATACATGCATAAAATACATACACATATATATACACACACATGCATACAATACATATATATACATACACACATGTGTATGCACACGCATATATACATTAATTACCATTCATATTTATGAAGATTATGTGGTGTTCCCCTTATTATACTATCTAGCACTGGTCTCTACAGTGAGTGGTCTCTACAGCTACTCACTCACTTGAGACCTCCCTGGGCATCTGTGGATGATGATGATGCTGCTGTTGCCTCCAAGGATGTGTAGTTGCAGGGACCCGGGAGCAGCACAGCAGGGGGCGGAGCTCCTCACTATGTGCTGCTTCCTGACTGCCAGGCTCTCCTGCTGAAAGTGGCTACAGCACATGAAGTCCTGACAGTCAGGAGCTTCAGGGAGTGACAGGCGCTCCCTCCTCCCTCCTAAGTGCCGGCAACTGGTGCAGTCGCTCTCCCTCCCCCTCCCTGCACTGAAGAACGGCCGTGAGCTGTACCTGTGTTTAGAGGACTCACGTACAGCTCAGGAGATCGTCGGAGCTGCAGGCACATAGCAGCTGCCTACAACCCGACGGGCTGACACTCGGGGCACAGGCAGGATTGTTCGGGGCTTGTGCCCCGAATAAACCTACCTAGCGACGCCCCTGGCTCTGGGTCAGAATCAAGCTCGGGACCCAAGTGCTGCAACACCAACAACACTAACCATTGAGGTAGACTTATGCAGCCAAGTTCATAAAAAATTTTTTTTTTATTTTGTGCAAGAAAATCCCATCTGAAAATGTAAAGCTCTAAGCTTTTTTTTTTTCTTTTTTTTACTTTTCAAAGCAATTACTTATCACACAAAGAAAAAAGTTATGGCAAAAAACCATTGTAAATTTAAATTGTTTTTTCCCCAGAATAGATATCTTATACAATTTCTACTTAAAATTCTTAATATATATAATATAAAATAAAAATTTATATTGTGCACCCACAGCCTTCGGCCGCTTCGGGTCGGCCCGGGGTCATTCAGCTCACGGATCCCCGCTTTGGTTAAAACGTTGGCCTCCAACACGGCTTCAGTTACCTGGCTTCAGCCAGTTTTTTAGCCCCCGAAAAAGCAACAAAGAACAAATACAAATAAAACCCTGGGCCCCTCACCCACTAGATTCACATAACTTTCCCCTCTCTAAATGGTAAAGGGCCCTATCCCCAACACCACAAACACATACTCTTCCCCACTGCCTACGGGGTTTCGGGTTTCCCCTAGCCTAGGGGGGAAGAGCCTTTTATCCACTGCTCCACATGCCAGCAGAAACCACCCCCCCCAAAGGGAGGGGGGCCTTTAAAAATCGGTTTAAGACATACACCAAAACCCTTCCCTGGAATGCGGGGAACCCACCCCCCCCAACAAAAGGTGCCCCCAAAAAAGCCCCCCCTAAACCATAGAGTATTTAGTCATATGTAATGTCAGTTATACCCCTTATAAAAAAATTAGGGACTTTTCCCCACTAGACCATCCTCATGGCGCATTGCAGTATGTCTTAGGCCCCCCCTTTGTGGCAGAAACCTGCGATACAGGGATCGCCTCACAACCCCCCCCCTTTGAAAAAGGCCGTAGGACTTTGTCCCCTTTTACCTTCCCCCGGGAAAAATTTCCCTCCCCAGTGGCCCCGTCTTCCCCTTCCTGGGAAAAAACTTTTTCCACAATCCCAAGCGTAGGCCACCCCACGCATCACCCCACAATGACCCGACAGGTCATACCCAAACCCCACCAGGGGCACCCCCCCTGACGTCTGCAAAAAAGTATACGCAAACATGCTCAGTAACATCCCCAAACCTCTCCCGATGTAGGTTTTTTCCCTTTAAACCCAAGAGCCTCTCCTGAAGTGTTCAGCCCCTTACGCAATCCCCTTCTTTAATGTCCGGTGACACATTCCCTGTTCACCCCCCTTTCTGGCCCGTTTGCACAAAAATTCTGAAAACAGTGTGGCGATTTTTCCCCTGCCATTCCTGACCGTTTAAAGGGGAGAATACTAACCTTATAGGGGTCACCCTTTTATCTTGCCATACCCATTTAAATTGTGATGAGTCAAGGCGAACTTTTTAAAAAGAGGGGCAGGACATTGGGTGCAAAAGCACCCCCTCCCCGGCCCCATAAACCCCCCGGCCCTTCCCCCTCTGTGTCTGCAAACTTTTTCCCCCATAATTTTGGGGGAAAAATTATCAACCGTCTAAAAAGCGGGCCCTTCCCTAGCATCAAGATTCAAATACTTCCCCTGTCCCTCAGGGCCCCTGAGCAAACCCTCTTTTTTTCCAGGCCAATACTCACTTTTCCTATACTCCATCACTGCAATCCTTGTGACTTTTTGCGTAAAAAATAG
Source organism: Phyllomedusa bahiana (assembly GCA_025379985.1). Taxonomy (NCBI): domain Eukaryota; kingdom Metazoa; phylum Chordata; class Amphibia; order Anura; family Hylidae; genus Phyllomedusa; species Phyllomedusa bahiana. The sequence goes on from JAODAL010058232.1 coordinate 18,647, forward strand.
GAAAAACAGCAGAAATTTGGAGAAGTGCCTCCCTGCACAACAGGCCCGCCTGCAATTTTTTCTTTCCCCTGCAGTGTAAAACCCAAATCAAGACCCCCTTCTTGTAATCGGGGACGGGGTGCACAAAAAAATCCCCTTGGACAGTTTTTTTTTAAAAGTTTTTTAAAACCCCCTTTTTGTAATCAAATACCCGCCCTCTGTACCATGACCCCTACAGATCCCCCCCACACTGAAACTGAGACCCCTTTAAAAAAGGGTTTTTCCCCCTTGGTAAAAACCCAGCAATGACCTCAATCTCCCTGACAGTAGTAGACCCATCATACACGGGGTTTTGCCTTTCCCTTCCGGGCAATACGTGTAAGCCCCCGGGTCCATCAGACTTTAAGTCATTTATTACAGTTCCCACCCTTCGGGACTTTCTGACTTGAAGTGATTGCCCCTCTTTTTACCCCAGTCAAGCCCTACATAGAAATGTTATAAGCGATAGTCCCATAGGGCACCCACAACAGGGAAATCTTAGGGTCTTGGCGTATTTTGGGGATCTCTGCTGCTGTCCCATGAAGCAGGGGGGGGACCCACCCCCCCGGAATCCCTTTTGCACCGAACCTTTTTGGCCCCTTCCCCCTAGAGGGAGTAGGGGCACATTTCCCCTCTGTGGACCCCCACACGGGTCCCCCTTTGGGTTTGGGGGTAGGGGGCCTGCCCTTTAAGTTGGGTTGCCCCCCGGAAAGCAGGCAAGGTCCCTCTGCAACTTGGGACTTAGCGGGACTTCCCTTTCGAGGGACGCATGCCTTGGTAAGGAATCCGTAAACAGTAGGTTTTGGTTTCCCCAGTCAAAGGGTTTCCCCCCTTTTGTTTTCCCCCCCTGCACCAAACATTTCCCCATTAACCCCCGATGGCCCAAAATCTCCATTTCAGTTTGGGGGAAATCCTTGCATCTTGCAGGAAAATTACAGTACAAAACCCTTGGGGTTGCCTGGTTTTTTAATAGGCCCAGAAATCTGCCCCTTGTCAGGGGTAGTTCACTTAATGCCCCCCCGCTAAAGCGTAAAGGGAAAACCCCCACATCTTCCCCTCGGGATCTTCCCCATTGCCCCTTTTACGCACTGGGCTCTCACATATTTTCTGCAATCTCCCCGTGCACCCGCCTCTCCTTCGGGGTTCAGCTGTGCCCGGGGGCTTTTATTTTCCTCCCCCATGGGGCAGTCAGTGTAGACTCCTGATGGCTGTTTTAGCTGGGCAAGGAGTTCCCCCATGCCAAACAAAAAAAAAAAAAAATGTCACCAACATCTTTTAACAGCACCGTCTTTGTATGGGGTTTGTCCCCCTGTCTCCCCGGACACTCCCCTTTCATGGGCAGCCCCTTCCCAACAGACAAGTGTTACGGTTGTCGTTCAAAAGCACCCTTTGGCCCCCAAGCAAATTTCACGTCCTATGTAACTGCACAGCCCCATTTAAACGCATTTTTTCTGCACCCCTTTATTACGTTAGGCCAATCCTTTGCCCATGGCATCCCCTACTTGTGACACCCACAGCCTTCGGCCGCCCTTTTTGGCCGCCCGGGGGTCATTTAGCTAGGATCGCCCCTTTTTTTAAAAGGGTTTCACTCCAACACAGGTTCAGTTTAACCGGCTTAGCCATTTTTATTAGCACCGAAAAAGCAACAAACAAACATAAAACAAATAAAATCGGGCCTTAGCCCCTAATTAAATAAATGTCCCTCTCTACGCATTCAAGGCCCATCGCCGAAACACCCCAAACCAACTTTACCCAGCTGCCTATGGGTTTTTGGTTCTCCCAACCTGGGGGGAAAGCCCCCCCCTTTAGCTCCACTGCGCTCCCCACTGCCAGCAGCAACCACGCCCCCCCCCCTCACCTGGAGGGGGGCCCTTTTAACGGTTTAAAATACAAAAAAACCGTCCTGGAATGGGGACAGCCACCAAAAACACTATGGCTTCCCCAAAAAAAGCCACCCCATACATAGCCCCCTGCAGCATTCTGTCCTACGTAATGTCGTATATATCCTTACAAAACAATATAGGGGCTTTTCCCCCTGAGCCGGTCCTCAGTGGCGCAAACTCATATGTCTCCTTTACACCCCTGTGGCAGAAACCGCGCTACAGGGATCGCTCTTCACAATATTAATATATAAATTTATCCAGCCCCTTATGTTTATTTCCCAAACCCCACTGGTGGAATTTTTTCCAAATCTTTACTTTGCTTTAGATCCCCCTGGGTAAGGCATCTGGGGGAAAGTCTTTAATTTGCCTTCGCCCTTTTTGCCCCTATATTGCCTCATAGATGTATGAACAGGGGTACGCAAACTGGCACAATTTCACCCACGAATATTTTTAAAAATACATCCCAAATCTCCCGTTTTTGGCGGGGGGGGCCCCCCATTTGGGGCCCCTCCCCCCCTCCCGGGGGGGTTGGGATTCCCGCCCCGCCCGCAGGGCGGGGGCCTTTAAATTACCGCGGCCAAAAGTAGCGTGGTGCGCTTCTTTCGCCGCCCACCGCTCCTACAGGGGGGAACGGCCGCATGGCCCCCTCGTCACCCGCCCCCGGTCCACTGGCGGGGAGGAGGGAGAGGGGTCGCTCCCTCCTCCCTCCTCCCCCGTAGTCCCGGGGCCGTGTTCGCCCTAAAAGGGGCCGGGCCCGGGGGGAAATACGCGCGGCTGCAGGGGAGTGACGGCGTTCCTCACTTTCCCCCTGCGCCCCTGAAGAGATCGGACAGGAGGGGGGCGGGTGAGGAGCCCGGAAAAGGAAGTGGGTTTTTTTTATTTTATTTTTATTAGCTTTGGGGGCTTTACCCGGGTAACAAAAGGGAAACCTGGAAAAATGGGGGGATCACCTGGAACAATGGGGGTACTACCTGGCAAAAGGGGGGACTCCCGGGAACAGAGGGGGGTCTACCTGGCAAAAGAAAGGGAATATGGCCCAAAATGGGGGGGGAAACCTGGCAAAATGGGGGACTACCTGGCAACAGAGGGGCACTATGGCAACAAGGGGGAAATTTGGGAACGAGGGGGGCATCTACCGCAAAGATGGGGACTACCGGAACAAGGGGGCATATGGAACAAAGGGGGGACACGGCAAAAGGGGGACATGGGTAAAAGGTGGGGGCACTACCTGGGTAACAGATGGGGGCACTACCTGGTAACAAAGGGGGCGCTACCTGGGAACAGAGGGGGCAATGGGAACAGAGGGGGGATCCTGGCAACAGATGGGGGCACTACTGGTAACAATGGGGGCACTACCCGGCTAACAATGGGGGATACCTGGCTAAACCATGGGGGCACTACCCCGGCTAACAGATGGGGGGGTCTACCCGGCAAAAAGAGGGGGCACTACCGGGTAAAGATGGGGGGACTACGGGAACAGATGGGGGCACTACCTGGCAACAGAGGGGGCACACCTGGGACAAGGGAACTCCGGCTCAGATGGGGGCACACTGGCTAACAGATGGGGGCATACCTGGCTAAAAATGGGGGCACCCATGGCTAACAAGGGGAATCTACCTGGCTAACAAGGGCATCTACCTGGCAAACAAAGGGGGGGA